>CAMXCT020000375.1:195000-260436 GCA_947184155.2 Cladocopium goreaui | reverse complement strand
ACACATCTGCTTGCCATGCAATCAGTAATCAGTGCCAATTAAAATTTGTGCCCATGGGTTGCGTGGTCTAGAAACAGATCCGTCAACCTACATGCAAGAGAGCTTACCCCACCGAAATCATACCTGAAAGGCACAAGTATCCCTGCCAGTATGGTCAACAAGAACAGCTTAATCAATTGACATCAGAAATGGGTTGGTCCAGAAATGGCGGATTTACCGCCAATTGCCATTTTCATAGGGGAAATGGCTGGGGTTCAGTTTTTGAAGCGACCTTACATACCAGTACCATCTTCCAATAATGCTCCCATGCAACTGATCTCTATGTATGAATTGAAAAGTCTGGAAAGTACATCATTTTCGATGCAACCTGTCTTCTGGAAACCCCACTTTAATCGCTTCAGACCCTATCTTAAATACCATGAACACATGGCTGACCACTGTATTTATATAATATATATATATATAATAATAAAATATAATAAATACCCTCCAGTGCTCCAGGAATCAAACATAGCATAAGGAAATCCATGGGAATCCCCTACGCATGAAGCTTTATATAATTGAAAATTCATCTATAAATATCTATAAATATTAAACATCTATAAATAAGCCATGTTTGACTGCCAAAAGCTACAAAGTGGAGCCCCCGTGTACGAGAATAGCTAAGTTGGTGAAGGTAACTCAAGTAAGTATATGGGTTATACTTATAAAACTATACTGTTCATGGGTTTTATAAAACAACATCACGTTTCGCCCTACATTGTAGTTATATAAACAAATTGAACAATCTCATGGCACAAGGAGCAGGACACAGCACCCTTCCCAAGCCCGCAAGCCCAACAGTGCAACAGAGCGTCTGCGCTATATATGACCTGGGCTGCTGAGTGTGACTGAACATGGGGGATTTACACCAATAAAATTGTCATGTTCATGGCAAAAAAACATGAACATCATGATGATCCACTGATTCTTTTGGGTTTTTACATCCAATCATTTTCAGACACAGCCAAATGCTTGAGTCAGGACCTAAGATCCAGTGGTTGCGGATGCCCATTCTTGAAACATCTAGCTGGCTGGGTGGCTGGGTTCCAAGATCAACAACTACCAGCAGGGGTTTCGGGCATCACTCAATTCTTCAAACACCATTCTCATCTGTATGGTGGTTGCCAAACCCTCCCAAACATTTGTTGAAGGTGTTGAACAAGTCCTGTATATTATTCCTCGAAACTCTATATCTTTGTCGCCAAAAAGTGAAGATTCAAAAACAAACGAACGCCTCGATTCCCCCACAAAGTGTTGGTCGAGTTATATTACACTACATTTTTTTGGGTACTGTTTCACCCAGACATAGAAAACTTATAGCCGAGAAACAATGGTTTAATATGTTCAATTGGGGATTTCCACATATTAGTATTGACATTTGGGGGCCATAGAAATGGAGTGTTTGACATTGGGGGAGGGGATTATTTCAACGTTCGTCTCAGAAAATGCTGGAATCTAAACGACAATGGCTGGCTGGGACATAGATAATGACCTAAGGAGACATCCATCCGTGGCCACCTAGAAAGCCAAAAAGGCATGCAATGGATTGAAATGCTACAAAGTGGGCCCCCCTATTGGTAGATCGCAAAGTTGGCGAACATAACTCCAATAAGCAACCATCTCAGTGACGTCGCGTTCTGACGTTTCATGTTGCCTTGCAACCCCCGAAACAGATGGAAACGTCGGAAACGGGGAAATTCTGGATGTACTAGTTCTTACATATCATATGATATCATCATATATCATCTGTAACCTCCTGGAAACACAGTTCTATCTTTTAGGTGATCAATAGTTAGACGCTGCAAACATGATCCCAGTGGCATGTCTCCTCAGAAAGTCCTCGCTACATTTCGCAAGACTCTGAACGTGCACCTTGCCGCACCTCACAACCAGGAGATCAGGGACATGGCACACCCTGAAAGGGGAATTATCTGGTGATATATAACATTTTGACCTGGTACCCATATGCTCCATGTATAGTATATTTACCTACATTTGGCTCATTTATGGCATAAATGTTGGTAAACAAATCCATACATGGAGTATATGGGGTATACTAGAAGAACTTCTGTTGTAGCCATTCTCAAATATGATAACACCTGTAGAAATGACTTCTTCCGGAGTGCTTGTATAGATGCAGAGCGCCCGAAATCATGAGGACCGACAGCGATATGACAGCGTGCAGGCGCTTTCTGGCTTAGAAGCTGCATGCAGACTATCCCAGATTCATTAATTCCTTGGTATTTGGGAGGGGGTTTCCAAAAATGGGCGTAGCCCCAAATCATCCCAGTCATAAACGACCATTTTCGTCTTGAAACCCATGGTGACTCGGGGATCGCCCATGGATGATATTGGTGTCTTTGAAAATAGGCCACCAGCCCCACCAATTTTAGCCGTGTCAATCGGGAAAACGCTCAGATCAGGGACCTGTAACTTAGTAACTTACCGAAGTCGCACATTGTCAGGCGCACATCAACAAAAAACCGTAGTCTGAAAATGTCTGAGGAACAAAACAGCTTTGATGGAACTTCAGGAGGTGAATCTCTTGCAATTTTCATCTATCGGTCGTGGCTGGGAAAGTCAATTCGTAGCTCCAACTGACTCACCATTGTTTGTTGGGAATATTGATGACGCCTATATTGCTCCAACTGCCCCTCCCTCCTAACCACCAAAAGTAATGATGCGGCAGGGGAAAAATGGACTTCCACACCAGCATCAGAATCGTTTCAGCATCTCAAAGAGATTTGGCTATGGGTCAAAACCCTCCCTATAGGCCATAGGTACCCAAGAAAAGCTGGTTAATCGATGGTAATCGCCCAAAAAAAGTATGGTCATGTCATAGGTATAACATGGTATAACTTGACCCATCCCCCGTTTTCTATGTTTTCTTAACCGCTTCGGCCGCTTCGGCCTCTCGACAATGACGGGATCGCCGTCCAAGTCCGTTCCAGTGAAGGCAAGGCATTTGAAGTATCGATCAAAGCGCTCGTGCAGCGCCTCTGCTGAGTCGCTGGGAGAATTTTGAGGTTCTAAAAATTGTTGATCCAAATTATAGCTGGGTCAATGAATCACAATGAATCTAAATTTAAGACTAAATTTGATCTATTAAAAATAAATCTATTATTTTATATATCTAAAATTTGCTGAGTCACTAATCCAACCTCTCCAGCAATGGCCTTTGGGAAAGTCTGGTCGCTGAATGGATGGGATAACCCAGACGGCCTTGTCCCATAACGGCAACGCATTGGACACACCTCAGGGCCGTTGCAGCAGCTTTCTTAGACTTGGAAGCCGTAGGGAGAATCTATCACCCCCAGGGCTTGTTGCTGACATATGAATTGCTTGCATGATTTATATCCTACTATATCAGACTATATCCTCCAAAGTCCTACTCATGATCTATTTGTTGCTAAGTCTGAAGAGAATTCGTGCCTTTTCAATATGTGGGTTTGTCTGAAAATAGGGTATATTCCCAATTATAGCCATTTAAAAACGGGATAATGATCAGCAAAACCATTGGGTAAATGGGGTACACGACATTTTCAGACACACCCATGTTGCAGCTATGCCTTTATGGGGTCAGCCACCAGCCCCCAGTTTCTTCAAACCTTGGAACTCTCTGGACCCAAGCGGCCATGCTGCTGCCGCCACTGCAGCACTTTCTGCAGCATTTCCAGGGCTCGTTCCACATTCAGCTGCCGCGCTATCAGGAACCTGCCCAGCAGCTTGGGGGAAACTTGACCAATTTTTACCCAAGCTGGTTATGACTAACAGTTCGCCATGGTATAGATGGCCCATAGATGGTTTACCTAGCTATAAAATGGGTGGATCTTTCCATGGCTATGATACAAATAACCAGATGGTAAAAAAAATCTTAGATCTACGCTGCCACGCTGCGAACAAGAGAATCAATGAATCAACCAGAACTATCAAATGAACCAAGTTTTATTATCAAATGAAATCAGCAAAGAGCACCTTCCCGCTCTGTCTTTAGTTGTTAATACCCCATGTCTCTGTGCAGTAGATTTGATCCACCATCCAACGCAAGCATGAAAATACAAAAGATCGAGGTTCTATCCAAATTCACTCAAATCATAGGCTCCAACCTCTTGCCTTTCAAGGATTTCCCTTAGAATCCCATCCCTTTTTTCCGGACTCGCATGTTCACTGGAAAGCACGCGCCACACACTTCCTTTTGTCCTGCGTGAGGGCAGGAGTACTAGGAAGTGGAGTAGGCAAGGGTTCCAAGCAAGACCAAGCAACCCACGATCACAACAGTAGAGGCTGTCCATGCAGTCGCACAAAGAAGGGTCCAAGAGTCTGTCTGTACAACTTGACAGCTAGTCGAAATCCTCGTCAGCTAAGACGGTCCAAAATAGTCGATACAGTCCCTTCGGTAGTGCTCTAGACGCTAAATGAAAAAAATGGATGATCTCAGAATGATTTCCATCAAAAGCTTTCAAGTGTATAGCATTAAAGTGTATGGCTTTTGTATTCTTTTGTATAATGTGTGAAAAATTGATTATAACTGTGAAACTTCAAGCCAACTTCACGCATCTTTAAGGCACCTCTTCTGAGCCTTCGGCATCAGAAGGTTCCGAATCCTCACTCGCGGCTTCAACTGGATCTGTTGGGCACTTGTCAGTTTGATCACTGACCAAACCGACCAAGGCCATCAACAAAAGAAGAGATCCAGCGTAGACCACCGACGTGATGAAAATGACGAAGGTGTAGCCATGTTGGTCTGCCAGGATCCCACCAAGCAAGGCTGAACCAGACCAACCTACAATACCGATACTCAAAAATGCGTTCCACATGCCTCTCTCTGTTGAAGGGGTGAAGTCTGCCACCACTGAATCGAGCAAAGGCTTGATACAATTCCCCAGGCCACGGCGGAAGAGGAAAACTACCATGAGCATCGGGGCTGGCAATCCAAAGTGAAGCATGAAAGTCAGGGCAGTGCATAATGTGAAAATCGAAAGCATGGCAGGTGCTCGGCCACAGTGTTTCGAGATCCATGCCCCTGCTTTGCTGAAAATTGCGATAACGACCCAAGAACATCCTTCAAGCAGGTTGACTTGAATGAGCGACAGGTGAACGTCGTTCTCGAAGAAAAGGATGAAGAAAGGCACTATGAGACCACCTGCAAAAAATGTCACAACGTACCAAGTCACGCACAGAATCGGAACCCGGCGACCTGTGCAGCTCTTGACTGACAAGTTCGACACATTGACCCTGTCATTTCCGTTCGTCAACTTTGGCCCGCATTCCATGGATTCTCTGGTGAGCGGATCAACAAAGGTGAAAATGATGGAGGCAATGGGAGCCACCGCAACCAGGCCACATACAAGTGCAAGCTTCACGTGACTTGCAGAACTTGACCCACTCGAAGCAAGGATTGCCACTGCTGCAAGAAATGGGCCGCTGGCTGCGCCTAGAAGGTAGCAAACCCACTGCGTGACGAAAATTCCTTCCCTCTTGCCTTCAGGGATACTGTCAGTCAAAATGGCTCTGGAAGCACTCTGACAAAGCTCGGTGAAAATCCCACAGCAACTGGCAAGGACCGTCGCCAAAGCAAACTGGTCTGTGTGCAACAAGAATCCTCCGATGATCACCGTGGCCAAACCAAAGAAAAGGGACGCCCTCAAAGGTAGTACCCGACGTGTGGGGTCACGATCAACCAACCAGCTGATGGGAGCCACAGAGAGCAGCTTCACCACCCCACAAACACCTTGGTTGAAACCAACCAGCGAATTGGGCCCGGTGCTGACTGATCTGACGGGGCCCTGAACGTCAAGGGCTATCTGGTAGAGGTAAAGCACAAGAACAGGTCCTGTGATGATCTGCTCAAGGATGCCCAGACAGAAAGATAGGGCAAACGCGCTGCGGATGTTTGTAGACTTCAACTCGCTCATGTCGGCGAGGTTGGCAAGATGATGTCGGGTTCGGGCCAAACAGCTTCCGAAAATTACTTCCAACACAGTAGAGAAACAATTCAACACAACCATTGAAACCGGACTCAGATTCCAAGTCGCTTCATGCTTCACTTCCACCTCCGGTGGTTTCATCTTTCTTTAGAAGTTTTCTCCGTGGCTCCGGCCATGAAATCTTGTCATCCATTTCATTTGCCATAGCACCTCGAGAGGTGCCATGGATCCCAACAATTGATCCCAAAAAAATCTTATTTTATCCCAAAAATTGATCTGCACATCCGCGGACCCCAAACATGTGAGAGCGCTGATGCTTCTGCAACAAACCAGGTCGCCGCAGGTTCAAAATCATACTCGGTTGGGCATCCAAAATGGAAAGCGTACACCGAGACTACCACAACCGCAACATGCTACAAGTCACAAACAAGTTTGTGCCGGCGGGGGGAACCGGACAATATGGGGGGGTTGGGGGTGGAGGCACGAGGGAAAACATGTACTATGTGGCGCGTGCAGTTTTCCTTGTAATAATTCTAACAATTTGGATAACGTGAATTTAGAATTCAACCGTAAAATTCCAAATTTTCCAAGCTCCAAATTTAGAATTCTTAAAATTCAATTCTAAAATTCAAAGTATTCAAAATTTTTCCAAGCTCAAAATTTAGAATTTTCATGATTTTCACAATTCAATCAATTCAAAAAAACTATAAATTCCAATTTTTTCCAAGCTTAAAATTGGACGCCACCCACGCCTCAGCAAGACCCTGAGATCCTGCGGTTGCACCCAGCCGCTGCCGGGCAAACCCTCCGCCAGCTGCCGTAGGCGCCGGAGCTTGCAGGCGACCTCCTGTGCCAAAAAACCATGGTGAACTCGTGGGGGCTCACCGGCTTAACCCACCGAAATGCTGATTTCTTCAGAGATTTCAGCAAAAATATGGTGATTTCGACTCGTGAATGATATGAATGATGATTCATTTCATGAATTTTAATCTTAGCCAACCGTTTTTTTTAGATCTTTTAGCAGCAACATTAATGGTGCTTGTTTTCATGGAATTTCATGGGATCTGGTGAAATCAACAGACTTCGTGTGGGGATCTGATGGGCCATCAAGGTACCCGGGTACCCTCTGGTAATTTAACATAGCTATGGAAAATCACCATTTTTAATGGGAAAACTCACTATTTCTATGGCCATTTTCAATAGCTATGTTAGTTTACCAGAGGGTACCTGTGACGCCTTGGTGGCTTCATTAGACAAGTCTTTTTTCAGACACTGCCGACATGGCTTCAAAAAGCCCAGACATGAAAAAAAATGATGGGAACTTCCCAGGGCCGAGTTTTCCAAGGGAAACTTGTGATCAAGCGAGAGATTTTGGAAAAAAGATCCTCTTTTGCCAGACCAAGTGATTTCTGAAAACTGCCGTGGTCCTCAGAACTTGGCTTTGACATCCGTTTTACAGGGCTGTTGACCCCAATCTTTGATCATTTGTATGCAAGAAAACCAACACAGTGTTGGTTCACAAGTGGATTCCAGGTACTCAGAAACTGGAGACACACGGGCTGATTGAGTTATTGGGGCCACATTAAAAAGTAGCAGGGGCCGAGGGTGGCTGATGGTCATCTCGATACTATAGAGACAATTCAAAAAGCGTGCGACATCCATTGGTACCTGGAAATGTGGAGACATTTGGGAAGAAAAGAAAAGAACATTATGTCCCATAAATCACCATTAAATCACCATTAAATCCCCGTTCAAATCCACTAAAATCCCATTAAATCCATTAAAATCCCATTAAATCCATTAAAATCCCACTAAATCCATTAAAATCCCCGTTCAAATCCATTAAAATCCCATGAATTTTCCCTGCCACCAATCCATTGAAATCCATTAAAACCCAACATATCTTGACCCAACCATACCCAACCTATCCTCGCACCCGTCCTCATGCTTTCCTGGATCTGGAACGGCCACCTCAGGCTGGAAATTCTTGTGCCATGCATGTGAAATCCCTTCCCCTACAATGTGAGGATGTGAGGCCCCCTAGATAGCTAAGTTGGTTTATAGCTCCAATAACTATGGTTTATGGTACTTATATCTATAGTTACTGGGGCTTATAAACCAACTAACATCACTGGGGGGGCCACATTGTACCCATGACGGATCCGGCTGGTGCTGCTATATATGGTGTGCCATGGATCCTATCAATATACCCCATTTATGTTAGCATTTTTCTACCAGCACCAGCCGGATCCTATGAAATATTGAATATCCACTGGAAGCCCTGTTTCAGATGTGAATCGAAGAACATGGATTGAGTCGTCTATTTGGATGGATTCAACATCTTAGGGGAAGCGGAGTACTAGTCAAATGTGCAACGCTTGAATGATCCAGGGCCTGCCAAAGCCTGTAGCAAAGGTACAAATTTCTTCGAAATTCAAGTGGATCATCAAATTCTCTATGAACATGGTCATTTTATATGTGTCCACGTGTTCAGACACATATCCAAATAACATAAATTTAAACATACATTATACACATATGATGTATAATATATACAAAATTAACAATAATTATATCCCATTATATATATAATACACCATTAAATGGTTGGTTTTGCCTATCGTGACCTGGTGAGGCCACACCTCCACCTTTCATCACTGCGGTTTCTCTGCCTGGATCACGCCTCTCAGGTCCTGGCAGGACATTACGACGAAGTTTTTCGACGAAGGATCAGAAGACATGCTATGCCTTTAGCCTTACAAGGTGGTGCCCCCAAGATACTGGGTAAATTATAATAATTCACTAATCTGAATTAAGGCCATTTGGGGATGATTCCCCTTACTAACCATGATTTCCAGTGAGGTCGTAGTGAGGTCGTTATAATTTACCCAGAAGATAGATAAGTTGGTTTATAACTCCAATAACTATGGTTTTTGTTGGTGATATATCTATAGTTCATGGGTTTATGACCAATTTATAACTGGAGGGGGCACCACCTTGTATGACATGAAAGGAACTGATTAGCGGCTTATTTTCGGGTTGCTAACCATCAAACCAAATGTGTAAACCTCTTGGCTAATTAACCATCATCAATATGACCATGACATTAGTAGATTATAGATTCACATACCAATACAAAAAAAACACATTACCCCTATAAATCAAACAATTCTATTAATAGATTGTTTTGTAAAGATGGTTAATAATGAAGAAAAATCATGCAAAGTCTTATTAGTGATGATCATAGGTTGAAATGGATGAAATGTGTTATGAAAAGAAGGATCTGATCATGTTCACATACCCCAAAGGGACATGAAAAGATATGACCTCCATAAATCAACCATGTTGTTGTATTATTTGATGATGGTTATATATATATATATATTTTTTATATAGTTATTGTTTCAGCTGGTTTGAAATGTAAAAACATGTAAAATAGATCTCGCCCTCACGAAAGGCTGCGCATCATTTGCCAAGCGCTGCGTAAATCTTGTTCAGTGAGATAGTGTGTGCCCTGTGTTTGCTGCAAATAGTGGAAAACTATGAAAAACTATTACCCCTGGAAATCAAACGTGGCTAGCTGGAAAATCCCCAACTAAATGGAGGTTTATAGCCATCGAAGTCAATGCGGAATGTTCCGCCGCCAGCCATGTTTGAGGACACTGGAGGGTAAATGGAGAGATCATCAATGTGACACTAACCAATCAATCTTTTTTTTCTGCAAATGGTGCTGAAAAAATACAGAATCGAACATCAGCATGTCTAGCCAACACATTTGGATTAAAGAGAAAACATGAGCAAAAAGTTGGTGATACAGCTTAACACGATGGGGATCTTTGGTCATGGGTTAGAAACAACGCTTTTCATTCACCCATTTTGGTCAGGGGATTACCTTCACCCGTGGAACTGATGCCTGACCCCCCACAAGCGAAGTCACTGTATAGGTTGTATCATGGAAGGGTACCCCCGCAAACAAGTCACCCCCCGCTCAATTACAGCTTTATCTTTAGGGGTCAAATAAATAGTGTAGAATAATAAATCCTTCATGATATTGACAACCTAGAGTTTGAAAACCAGGTTATTATAGTTAATCCTGAAATGATGGTAGAGAATATGATAACATATGATTACATACTTAAGCCTATTTTAAATTGTGTGTTCTTCTTAATCATTGTAACAGTTTCGTTGGTTCCAGGGATGCTCGCCCATTCCATCACCGCATCACCGTTCCTCATTGATGGGCGCGAAGGTGGTGCTGTACAATTTGGACCTGACGACGGCGAGAAGGTGACGGCCTTCGAGCACATGATATTTACCAGGGGCATGGGTCCTAGGGGGTCTGTGGAATTCATTTCAATGGATTGGTTTAAGGGAAAATCTACAGGAAACCATGGGTTTTACCATCAAATATAGGGGTTTCCTGTAAATTTTCCCATCATCCAATTCTGTGATCATTGCAAATCAATGACTTCACTGACAAAATATGAAAGTTAAGCAACAAAACACAATATTTACAGAACCTAAATGAAGCATGCAAGGCGCATCCCCTCCTCTGGTATGTTTGTTGGGTTTTGCCCCACATTGTGGGAATGCGTCAGCACGCTGGGCCTGTAGATGGTATATGTAGCAAATCATGATATGCAATGGTTGATCTCCGTCCAGAAAAAACAGAACAAAATTGAATTGAACTAAAAGTGTGCACCCAATGCGTTGGTTCATGCCTCTGACATATCTGACCCACTGGGGGATTGTGTAAGTCTGCTATTGAGACTAATTGAACTTAACTTCAATGATAGCATTCTGGGAAGAATGCATTCAGAATGCATTCTCTGCATTCTGGGAAGAATGCATTCAGAATGCGTTCTCTGCTAAAACCAAGAACCAAGACTCCCCTAGGACTCCTGAGCAAATCATCTTAGACCTTAGATCAGATTAGCGACAGAATGCATTCTGAATGCATTCCTGTGGAAATGCATCCATCTTGGGTTTCCATTAAGCAGATGGGATTGATTCAACTACCATGAAAAAGGTTTCAACTTTGGGTCTTTTCCCCAAGCCTGAAAAAATGAACACACTGTGTCAAAGCAATGTTGCATTTTCTTGAAGGAATGCCCCACCATGTTTACGGAATGTATCACTCTTGTCGATGGCAAATTGCAAAAACGTAATGCTACACTACAACTCTTTTGGAACTAGTATCGTTTCCAGTGAATACTGCATAGACTAAGAGAGCTTTCTTATTGAAGTTATGCTGTGACCTGTCAAGTCACTTTTCTTCAGAAGGGGCGCTCTCAATCTCACAAAGGTAGCATTTGTGATGTTTTTGTTTAGCAAAGACGGCTCACATTTGTTCATTTCAAGTATACACAATTACTGTCAAAACATTAGGGCATACTGACTCTGAAAGCACAATGTAGCAGTACTTGTGCCACATGTTCAGCATGTTCTTTTAAATATCGAGCTTGTTTTTCAACAAATATCGTGTCACTTAGAGAAAAACATGTATGTTCTTCAAAGTAATGGCTGCATTTCTGAAGATAGTCTTATTTGATTTGAAGAGATACTGCATTTGATTGGAAGATGCCTTGTATGTTGCAGGGACTGTGTGTGCAACGTGTTTCTTCCTTCCAGAAGTACTGTACTCAGTACGTTATGAAATGGGTCTGTGAATTAAGAATGCATATTTACATGTTGGAAAAAAACACTGATTGATCGAAATGAAGAGATATATGTTCAAGAGAAGTGGCTTTCTGCAAAGGAATGCTACCTATTGAAAAGGAACACTCTTTTGCTCAAGGAATGCCACACCCTTTGAATGAATTGGTTAAGAGAAGGATGCCTGTTTGATCGTCTCGTGTAGTCATTTACAGTGTGTTCACTGCCTTTTTCAGGTGTGGGGAAACGACCCAAAGTTGAAGGATCTTTTTCATATGGGTTGAATCACTACTTAAGGGAAACTTTGCAGAGAGGTTGAGGTACTTGGAGGTACGTAAATTATACTTAAGACATAGTTTGGAAGGGGTACGAACTAAGAGGTCCTAGGACCTCCTAAGACCCACACAACATCCAAAGTATTGAGCCACTGCATCAGTACAACAACAGAGAAACTACATAGTAAGGAAAAAAAGGCCCAAGAAATATCTACCATGTTGATCATTAAAAAATATGCCTGCAAGATCTGAAAGCATACGAAATCTAAAATTTCACGTGTCACAAGAAGGAACAAAAACATTGTAAAAAGAAAACAATGTAAAGCTTAAAATTGACATTTGGCCATAGTGCCGTGCGCATTCTGTCAATGTTTGAATTGAAACCCTTTGTTGGGAACGCAATGGGGCAAATACCATCAAAATATGTCATTGTATCTACACATGAAGCATCATGACTCATCACGTTCAATCATCAAGTCTTCAAATGAATGAAAAAAATGCTGGCTGCTTTTGAAGGCAAAAACAAACAAAAATCACTGTAAACCACAATAAAAAAAATCGAAACCGGTAGGTTTCAGGGGGGGGTAGCACACATATATATATATATTATATTATTAAAACATATGATTAAAATATGTTATGATATATTGTATAATATATATATATATATGATGATGACAGAGGTCTCCAAAGTTATGGAGCTAACCATGACTTATCATCCAGTCATGGATAACCAAGGGAAAGTTCTAAGCTCCAATCACTGAAAAACCGGTGCGCCTGGGTTGTCCGTACTTGTACCTGGATCCGGGCTGATCCCGGGTGTTACTGGATCCTGCTTGAAACGCGGAAACGCACGCGAGGCGCATTCAAACACCGAACGATAACAAAGAGCAACAGAAGTGGACAAACACTTAAAACTTAAAACAACTAACATCTTTGGAAACAACACATCGATAACTTGACATAACTGATCAAACATATCTAAGCAATAGGTAAAACTATAGAACCATCTGAACAAATAAGTTCGAGGGAAGATTTCAAAAAAAACACAGTACAGCTTTCAAACTCCAAACACAGTCTTTTTTGGCTTAGTCTTTCCCGAGAAACAGGCTGAATTCTTCATGGATGGCTTGTCCACTTGCACTTGGGATGTACTGACCAGGGATGGTCTTACGGTCCTTGAGATAGACACCTTCTGAATGCGCAAACTGGCTATGTACAATGTGGCCCCCCCAGTTATAAGTTGGTTTATATGCCCCAGTAACTATAGTTAATTATAAGTACCATAAACCATAGTTATTGGAGCTATAAACCAACTTAGCTATCTGGGGGCCTCACATTGTAGTAATGTCTGGTAAGTACAAAATTGATGTCACTCCTGATATCACTGGGACGAGAATGGACAAGAACGGACAAGAACGGACACGAATCACCAACTACAATCTATGCCGGGCGAATACATTTCTTCTATGTATTGTCTTGGTCAGCTGGGTTGTCACGTTGCCATGTTGCCGCCACAAAACGCAAAATGACGACGATACCGGCGATACCATCGAGACGCGCGCCTTGTTGCGGCGGATCGGTGACTCCTTTTCGCTTCGAAGCGTGTCTGAGAAATCTACCTCATGCTGATGATGATGATGATGGTGGTTTATTAATGGTTATTAATGGTTATTGATATTGATGATGATGATGATGATGATGATGCTGATGATGATGCTGTTCTGTGCTTCCGGTTTCGCAACACATTATGTTTCTTTTTTCTGTGTCATGTTGGATCGGCATTCCAGGTAGTTGTTGTGTTTTTACTTGATAACGTAACGTAACATATAGAAACATATGTGTTTGTCTGAAAACCCTTAATCATTAATCCATTGATAAATCCTCATCTTCCCTATATTTCCCTATTGAATCACCATGGGGGGATAACTCCGCATCAAAAGGGCACTCAGCGTTCCAGTTCGCGGCCGAACGGAGGCGGCTCGGGTCCTGATGGCGGTCCACAAAACCATTTTGTCATGGTCCTTTTTAGCATCAAATGGTGATTTAACATTAAACATGGTGATGTTAACCATCAAAAATATGGCAAACAATGGTGATTGATGGTGATTTAACATGAGAAAACCAGGACATGGATGCAAATGGCATGTTAACAAGCTGTCATTGCATTCGCACTGATGTAACATGAGTTAACATTCGCAAATATCAGATATTGATTTTCAAGAGAGACATGGGCACCATACGCACAGGGTGACCTCTTGACCCAGAAGCTCTACTGGGTGGAGGGACATTCAACATGGAGGAATAGCCTGGGGATTGACCCTCGTAATACACTTTGTTTTGAATTTCAGAACCAAGACATCTGTTCGAAAGTTCGAAGAACTTCTCTTTGCATTCAACTTTTGGTGCAAAGTTCTTTGAATCCCAAAAAGTCAGTCCGACATTCCCATGATCAAAAACATCGTTTCCCCAGTTTTCCCCATCATTTTGTTCGAGGGATTCCCAATCATCGACGGCAACATCAAGTGCCAAGGAGCGCTGCTGACGCCCATGCAAGGCGCAAACAGGTCCTGGAATGGCGGGGATTTTGGCTATTCAACAATTTTCTATCCCATAGGATCCATGGTGCTGCTATATATGGTAACATTTACCATCAATATACCCCAAATGTTAGCATATATACCATACATGGATCCTATGGGTATTGAAAATAGCAATTTAGATCGTCGATTTACCAACATTAGGTGATGTTTTTCCATGGTTTTTTTTTTGTAAACGTTTACCAGAGGGCTCACAAACTGGCTTTTTCATGGACATCTGGTGGGATTGGCAATCATCATCTGGTTGGTGGTTTCAACCCCTCTGAAAAATATTAGTCAAATGGGATTATTGTTCCCAATATATGGAAAAAATAAAAAATGTTTGAAACCACCAACCAGTCATGGTCCAAGTACTTTAACCATCACCCTGGTCATATCGTGCCTTCAGATTCGGGATCCGAAGGGAATGATAGGCCAAGTAGATCACAAAACCCCAAACGTCATGGTGTTGAATTTGTATGTACCCTCTGGTAAACGTCAACAAAAAACTATGGAAAAACACCATGCTATTCATGGGAAAACCCACTATCCATGGTGATTGTCCATAGCAAACTGTTAGTTTACCAGAGGGCATTCGCATTAATTATTTCGTATTCATCTTCGACTTGAAATAAATCGTGGCTGTAGAGAGCTTTGCTGTGTCTCATCGAACCACAAAGAATGCCTGCTTTTTGAAACGATATCACTCGAAATAAAATCAATCACACACCGGATTTCTTGATGATGTTGTCGTGAAATCGATATAACTCGGTACAAATTGTGCAAACTGAACGTCTCCATCCAAACCCCAGCCTGCTTCATTTTGGCTGGCACCACCCCTTTGTGTTGACCCTTTTGACGGTTGAAACTGCATGTTTGCTGCAAAGAAAAGGCAACTGTTGAACCATTTGAACCATGTTCAACTCATTCAAACTCATTCAAACTCCAGGTGAAAATGGTGAAACCATGTGAAACCCCATTCATTTTTGCAGGTGAACCCCCATGTTACCATCTCTGCAGGTGAAAGCCCTTCATTTTTTTTTGGCTCCCCATGTGGCACCTTGAACGGCCAGCAAGACACCGATGCCTGCGTAGAAATTTTGGACCGATCCAATCCATATCTTGCATCATTCGTACAATGTGAGGCCCCCAAGATAGCTAAGTTGGTTTATAACTCCAATAACTATTGTTTATGGTACTTGTAACTATAGTTACTGGGGCGAACCTAAACCAACTTATAACTGGGGGGGGCCACATTGTAAGAAAATGTATGAATTATGGTTAATTATATAATGATGATGGTTAAGGGTAACATCATGTAACATCTTGTGAATGTATTGTTTTATAATGGAAAATCCTATAAAAATGGGTATCCCTATGGATCCAGCCATGCCTTCTGAACAGAAGTACGACTGGGGTATGGTGACGTTTTGGGGGTGAACCACCGTACTTTCTTAGACGCCATCGATCCATAGGGATCCACAGGGTATGAATGCGGGTACCCCCAAATCATCCACGGTTTCCGATGAAATAAACCCTCCAGAATTTTTGGGGTACCCCCATGGCTTAGGAAACCCCCAATTCTGTTCGAAATTGTCATCGATCCGTCCTAGGTCCTATATAATTCAATCATATGTTTCAATATCTGTTCCAAAATGTTGATCATGGAATTACAAAAGTAAACATGGCCGGGTTCATCGTAAACATCCACTCATCATTATGTTCAACATATGCTTCAAATACTGACAAACATGGCCGGTCACCAAACCCTATACGTCCCAACGTCCCTTTTATACATGGGCCCCTCAGAGAAGGTAACCATGGCTAGATCCATGGGGCCATCTATAGATGATTGATTTCTCAGCCAGATTGGATTGCCAAAGGGTATTTAGTTGTTGGTTCCAAAAAAGCAACGAATAAGGCCTCGTCAATGGTTGTTGGATGCTACTCTGATTTTTTCAAGCTCACTAAACCCATATGTTTCAGGAACATCTGGGCCGAGAATTGGAACATTTCAGAATCCAGGGTTGACACAGGCTTTCAGCTCGGGTCCATTTGCCCAATATGGATCAATATGGGCGTGTGAAAAAAATTGACCCATGGCCATACGGGTTGCTACAGAAATGGGAATACACTGGAAACTATTGATCAATGGCTTCGCTTAACCCATAGGATCCATGTATGCTATATATGGTAACATTTACCATCAATATACCCCGAATGTTAGCATATATACCATACATGGATCTTATGGGTAAGGGAAAATGCCTTTCGGAAACCATGGTCTTTACCCTCAGAAAAAATCGGCTTCCCTTGAGTTCCTATGGATTTGAGAAAAAAATGGGTCAAAACTAGTCAAACCCTGGTACCCAAGCATATAAATTAGCAAAATAACATGATTTTATGGAAGTTCACCTGAGTTGAAAAAAAACCTGTATGTAAATCCTGATCCCAAAAGCAAATCATGTGATTTCCAAGCGGCGGTCTTCATATTTATGTCTTGGCGCTTGATTCTGAACTGTTTGAACTAGAGCTTGTTGCATCTACATCAGAGCTGCTTTCAGCTACATCATATCCGTAGAGAAAGTTTCGTTCAGCAGTTTCTTTTTCAGGGAACAGCATCTTTTTCACAATGCCATGGCGGGGTCATTTTGAAACAGGGCAGAAAAGTTTGACAGTGTTACTGGGAAAATTAACCCATCTATGGAACAGATTGCTATCAGGTCAACAATGACTTGGAACGCAGCGCACATGGTATGAATGGTCTGCGGTCTCCGGGTTTTTGTGGGCAATTGGTCATTCTGACTGAAATCCTGATGTCGTTCAGTGGTCGTTCAGAGGTCGTTCTGAGGTCGTTTGGGAACCGAAAAAAATGGCTAAATAATGACCCTTGAATACACAGTAATTATACAATCTGAAAATCAGATCCCTGTCTGAATTCCCCGGAACGGGTAGGGTCCTCTGTGTTCCTAGTGGACATGCACTTCTTAGGTGCGCCCAGGATGTATTCCTTATAAAATGGCCCTATCTCCAAACATTTTTTGTGCACGTGCATTGGTGGCAGAGCACCGGGAAGAGTCTTGGGCTCGTAAAGACATGGTTCTAGAGGGAAACCGCTCAGGCTAGGGTCTCGTTGCAGAGATTACAAAGACCGTGCCAAATGCAATTTACCAGCCCCCAAAAATGCATTTAGGGTGGTTACGGGTGTAATTTGGCTGCTGATTTGTTTTAAATGTATCTAGACCTGTATAAATATATATATATATATATGTAACTTATATACGTATATTTAGGAGGTCGTTCCAATGTCGTTCTGGATGTCGTTCAAAGGGTCGTTCCCCAACTAAATGGCACATTCCGAAATTACCAAAAACATCCGAAATAGCTGCGGCGGTGCCTGGAATTCTGAACGAAGGATCGCACAATACTACTGTAAATTAACCCCCCCTTTTTTTGGCTCACCTCTCCTAAAATATGACAGCTGTCATAAGTTTTGATCGATCCTCAAATGATCAACGACATTTTTTGTGACATATTCAAGCAACATTTAGCAAGCCATAATTTTCTCAGCTACAATGTGAGGCCCCCCAGTTATAAGTTGGTTTAGATTCGCCCCAGGAACGGTTAGTTATTTGCGTAACATAAACCATAGTGAAATTGGAGTTATGTTCACCAACTTAGCTATCGTTTGGGGGCCTCACATTGTAGTAATGTCTGGTAAGTACAAAATTGATGTCACTCCTGATATCATATTCAAGCAATATTTAGTACGCCATAATTTTCCCAGCTATAAAACTTCATTTAAACATATTTACAATGTGAGGCCCCCAAACGATAGCTAAGTTGGTGAACATAGCTCCAATTTCACTATGGTTTATGGTACGCAAATAACTATAGTTACTGGGGCTTATAAACCAACTAACATCACTGGGGGGGTGGCCACATTGTAAGAAAATGTATGAATTATGGTTAATTACATAATGATGGTTAAGGGTAACATCATGTAACATCTTGTGAATGTATTGTTTTATAATGGAAAATCCTATTTAAACATATTTAGCCAACATATTTCGTTCAAGGAATTTCTGGATTTTCCGTCCTCGCAAGAGCTCCCTGGACTCCTCGGGCTTTCCGTCGAGCCTCAACAAACAACAAACGACCCCTTTTCTGTGATGAGTTCAAGAACTATACGGGACTTTAAGAAACATAGGAACCACCATATCCCATAGGATCCATGGTGCTGCTATATATGGTAACATGGATCCCATCAATATACCCCCAATGTTAGCATATATACCAGCACCATGGATCCTATGGGTATTGTTTAAGTGCATATATATATACTAGTTACTAGTTATTAGTATATATTTGACTTAAATATGTGTGAAGGGATGTTGAGGAACTTAAATATGTCACACATATAGATATACTCAACATCTGTGGTGCACGAGAAAGTGGTTTAACTGGGAGTAAGACATATAATGATTAAATATGATGGAATCCCAGATGTTACATTTGCGAATGAAGATCCCAGTCAGTAAACTTTAAAATATGACATACATTGAATGTTGATGTTACTTGTAAAATAGTGATGTAACTGGTTTAACCAGTAGAATTATTCACATCTAACCATTTGGTCAACTACCATTGCTGGTTTCATATTTGGAATCGAGGGATTGAATCAATCCAATCAACAAATGCTACTGGTAATTAAACTGTGAGAAGTTAGTTTGATGGATATGGATACATCTACTATAGGTCGAGTCACAAACCAACTTATAACTTTCAAGGGATCAGTTGGAAGGAGTTGCTTCTCCCGTTCTGGCAATTATTACCTCCATAGTTCATAGTTGCCTTGGAAAAAAGTTTGAAACCGCCATAACGGGCCCGTCAGGCCCGGCCTGTGGCTGTCGAGACCGTCTCAGAAGAGATGGACTTGGTCACTTCTTCTCCCCTGACTGATGGGCTTGAAAAAGCTTTCAAGGGCACGAACAGGTTGACATGTTGGAGCTTACTTTTATGGCTAAAAACATGGTTATAACCCCCAACAAGTTGGAATAAAACCCCATAAAACCCCTATAACTACGGAACATGATAGTCAAAGGGACCGGACCAAAGGCAAACTGTGTCTTTTTGTTCAGTATCTGGATGAAACTCACCTCAAACCTGTCAATGCCAACACATGAATACTCCACGAAGACCATTGCTAACCGCTGCCAACCTTAAAGGCTAACACTGAGGTACTATGCGACTTCCTGAAGATCTGAAGATCAGTATGTTCTGAAGGATGAAAAAATGGCAAACGCAAAAACGGTCCAGCGCCATACACCTAGAAAACACAAATATAAACACTCACAGACAACAGGTTCATGCATCTTGATCAGACCATATACTACTGGTTGGTGGTATACCTACCCCTCTGAATAATATGAAAGTCAGTTGGGGTTCTTATACCCAATATATGGAAAAAATAATCCACATGTTCCAAACCACCAACCAGATTTGGTATAGATTTGCTATAGATTAGGTTGGTAGACATGGAATATCAATTTTTCGAGGCTTCAACCAAGTCAACTAATCACAGGTTAGTAGCTCTCACAAACTGTAGCCGCTACCACTGTCCTTATGTGCTGACCCAACACAGGTTGGCCAGCTGCAAAACACAGGTCGACGGGTTGTGTTTTGTCCAAACAAACCCACCGAATTCACCACGAAACTTTTTGGTGAAGGAATTTTGCGCTTAACAAAACACGGCTGCCAGCATGAAGTTGTACCGGAACATTGTACTTAGGTAATTAGGTCATCTTAAATATATCAAATAAGGGAATAAATCGACAAAAAAACGCCTTTGAAAGCAACTTAAATGTTGTGTTCACGTCTGTCATTTGCAAACCAGCCATGATCCCTTTTTCATGGTAGATGCAAACCCCGCAAAGATCATCGTTAATAAGACCTGAGTAGTGATTGTTGGTGGTTTACAAGCCCTGATTAACCAGCACTCATAACCCATAGGATCCATGTATGCTATATATGGTAACATTTACCATCAATATACCTCCAATGTTAGCATATATACCATACATGGATCCTATGGGTAATAAGCCCTTGTTGGTGATTGTTGGTGGTTTATACACCATTAATCAGAATTAATCACCACTTCTCCTTCGACACGTTGGCGCTTGAGGCGGCCCGTGTCACGTTGGCAGATCCGGCTTGAAATGTATGCGTTGATATTGCGCATATGTCCCATACATGGTGTATTTACCTACATTTGAGTAATTTTGCGGATAATCCATACACGGAGAGTTGGAGTGGCGATTTCATAAAATGGAGACTCCAAAATGATTTAAAATTTGTCCGAAAAAAAAACTTCAGCAGCATATATATATATATATAGGATAATCCGTGTGTTTTGTCTTGCTATATTCTGCAAGTGTGAGTACTTCAAGATCTTGGAATAGATAGGTCGTTTGGATTCTGGCCTATGCCTCAAAATTGGGTTCTCGAATTAGCATGTAGATGTAAGGTTGAAATATATCACGACTAAAAATATAGAAAAAGTACTGTAAAATGCAACTAAATTACTTTCTATCTTCTAGGGGATTACTATATATAATAACAACCTCTAAGTGGGACAGTGGACGACCAAAACCTAGGCGTACCTGCTATCTGAAATCATCCTCTGAGGGGCAAATAGATAGTTAATGATAGTTACAATGTGAGGCCCCCTAGATAGCTAAGTTGGTTTATAGCTCCGATAACTATGGTTTATGGTACTTATAACTATAGTTACTGGGGCTTATAAACCAACTAACATCACTGGGGGGGCCACATTGTACATATGGGTCAAAAATGGTCACAACCCGTGGAATCTCCTTGCATTCGCATCAACATAGCTGGAATTTATGGTGTTGATGCCGCCGTAGCCGTAGCCCCTAGCCATTGAACAAGGTACAACTGGGGAATGGCAACAAATTCTCTCTTGCACTGTTTGCTGACCTGAGGGTATTTCGAAAACATGCTACAATAGCATCTAAGCGCTTGAGGTGTAATTCAACCTTCGGCGGTTTTACAGCCGGTTCGCGCTTTCAGCCCATCCACACACAAAATAATACGTTGGTAGAGATGAAATGATCTTCCACAGTAGGGATGGAACCTAGAACAAAACCATGTGCCAATCCAGCATGTTGGGCATTGTTTGAATATCTCCCAATTGCAGCTTGCTACATCCTGTCATTGTGTGACTTGGTTTCCAAATCATATCTCCAATATTTCTTAGCTTAAACCCTATAGTCCGGTAGAACAGCACAGCTCCATGGGCACATAAGCCACATAAGTATAGGAAATCACCCTCCAGGAGTCAAACGTGGCTAGCTGGGAAATGTTTCGAACAAACGAAATGAAGCTTGATAGCTGGCAAAATCATCAAACTAAATTCTTGTTTTCAGCACTCCACATTCAAAGCGGATGCTAAATCCCATTGCATCACTCTATTTGTTGGTTACATCCCTATGAAATCCCCATATATATATGTATATATATATGTGTATATATATATATATATCACCCTTTTCCATGGTGAAATCCCAATTTCTTTCCTGGGGACCTCGCTATGACCACATCATGAAACGGCCAAGGCAAACGACATATTTCCAAGTTCTTTTACGCAGAGGCACAGGTCAAAGAAACCAGCAGGGTGGCCAAAACCACCAGAGCCCCAGCCTGTGGCCAATGTGTCCAGGATAATTACTAATATGGTACACAAGGTGGTGCCCCATAGTTAGATAAGTTGGTTTATAACTCCCATAACTATGGTTTATGGAAGATATAACTATAGTTAATGGGGTTTATAAACCAACTTATAACTGGGGGGCACCATCCTGCACCCAATACTATAAACTTGCCATTTGGGGATGGTTTATACCACCCAATGATGGTAGTATTGGGGTTAAGTGTGTAGAATAGTTTTTGTTTTTTTTTTGCCTCAGGTTTTGGATTTTTTTTGGTTTTCTTTCCCGGTACCATTTGCCTTGTATTTGCAGCAGTTTGGAACTAGAACCTGTCGTTTTTGCATGGTATTCGCTACATTTTGGCATGGTCACTTTGCATTTTGCATGGTATTTGCTACATTTGGCCATGCTTGCCTTTCATTTTGCATGGTATTTGTCATTTTTGGCATTTCAACCTCTCATTTACATGGTATTTGCTACATTTTGGTGCTTCAAATGTTCATGTGGGTCTCTTGAGGGTTCTTTAGGCTTTCATTTAGGGTTTCATTTAAGGTTTCATTTAGGGTTTCATTTAGGGTTTTATTAAGGGCATCATTTGGGGTTTCATTTAGGGTTTCATTTAGGGTTTCGTTAGGGTTTCATTTAGGGTTTCTTTCGGGTTCGGGTTTCTTTAGAGTTTCATTTAGTTTTTCTCCCGGTTTCATGTAGGGTCTCTTATCAGGATTTCTTATCAGGAGTTCTAAACGTTCAAGTGGGTTCCTTAGGGTTCCGTTAGGGTTTCAATTTAGGGTTTCATTCAGGAGTTCAGTTAAGCTTTCTTTAGGGTTTCATTCCAGGGTTTCTTATCAGATTTTGTTTTCACGATGTCTAAAAGTTCAAGTGGGTTCCTTTAGGGTTCCTTTAGGGTTTCATTTAGGGTGTCATTTAGGGTCTCTTTAGGTTTCGTTTAGGGTTTCTTTAGGGTTTCATTTAGGGTGTCATTTAGGGTCTCTTTAGGTTTCGTTTAGGGTTTCTTTAGGGTTTCATTTAGGGTTTCATTTAGGGTGTCAATTTAGGGTGTCATTTATGATTTCTTTAGGATTAATTTATGGTTTCTTCAAGGTTCATTCATGGTTTCTTTAGGGTTGATTTAGGTTTTCATGTAGAGTTTCTTATCAGGATTTCTTTATGGTTTCTTTGGGTTTCACCTAGGGTCTCTCTAGGGTTTCATTTAGGATACAAACAGAACAGAATAAAGCAAAAGAAAATGAAAAACAAAGAGACAGTAAAGACAGGAAGCAAAGAAGCAAAGGAGCAGGAAGTAGAGCAGCAAAAACACATGACTTAAGAAAAGAAAAGTAGAATAGTAGAAGTAGAAAGGCACAGAAGTACAAAAGCAAAGAAGCAGGGAAAACAGAGAAGCAGAAAAGCAAAGAAGCAGGAAAAGCAAAAAGCAGAAAAGCAGAGAAGCAGGACAAGCAGAGAAGCAGGGAAAGCAAAAAGAAGAGAAGCAGAAAAGCAAAGAACTAGGAAAAGCAGAGAAGCAGAAAAGCAAAGAAGCAGAAAAGCAGAGAAGCAGAAAATCAGAGAAACAGGAAAGCATAGAACCAGGAACCCCCCCAAAAAAACAAAACCTGCCGCGAAAAACAATCCAAAAATAAATAGCCCTCTATGAGTTATTATTGGGTTTACCATTTACCACAATACTCCCCCGTCAGGGTAGCTCTCAATACCTTGATTGCGCGATAAAAACTGCTAGATGAAGAGGCAAAATGACCTATTTACCCCTCTTAGTGGGAACGATGTACCCATTGAGTGGAGCAACCCTGCCAATGTGCACATCTTGACAATAGAATGTTCTGCATTGGTCATGAGGTTTTGTTGGGAGGAAGAGTACAGGAAACCATTGCACTGAAGCCCCAACCAATGGGAGAAAACCAAGAATTTCCTGTGAAAGAACTTGGCAGGAGCCACATCTTTTTCTTGAGTACAAAGTGGTCCTGAGCACCTTGGCAACGCACTGCATAATATCGGATACCTCATCCTTGCAGTCTAGTCTAGTCCAGCAAATTACCAGCTGAGATTCCGGTCATAGGATGTTAATATGGATGTCATATAGGTTCTCAACCCCTTAAAATATCCACGAATCCATGATGAATGTGCTTGAACTGCCTATCTCTTGACCAACTCCCAAGCGAAGAGGCCCAAGCAATCAACATCTTCCCAGGAATGTCCACAACCGGTGGATTGAGCAATGAGAATGTCCACAACTTGACCTTCAGCAAATCCATATGATTGTGATGTGATTGTGATGTGTTTTTTGATGTGTTTGTCATGTTATGTCATTTCCGTAGTAACAGTGCCTTGTTTGGTATCTCTTGGGGTCAACACACCCTCTCCATGCTTCAAGGGACCCAAAGACCAGAACTTCCATTCCAGAGCTCGACGGCCCGCTCGGGCACTCGTGCCAGCAGCTCAAGCACTTGCTGTGCCATGGCGCACGATAAGCTGAGCCAGGCCGCAGCAATTGGCAGGGCGAAAGTTTCAAAGTTTCAGGAGCGGCAGAGTTTCACGGCCTGGGAAGGATCAACACTTATCAAAAAAACAACAGCAGCAGCAGCAGCATCATCATCATCATCATCATCATCTTCATCTTCGTAGATTTTTGGCCACTGTATAGTCGTTGACGTTCAAAGGTAGTAAAACATCCAGTTTCGTGATACTCAACTTGGCCCGTTAAAACAGGACGTAGCCTGAGATCATTTGGACAAAAAAACACCTCAATTCCGAAGCATGACTGCCAAAAGATTACGAGTGAGAAGCCAAATCATACCCTCTGGTAAACTAACATAACTACCTGGTAAACCCTTTGGATACTAATGACTGTCCAGATTCAAAATGATAGCTCTTTAGATATGTTGGTCTATAATCACTGTCCAGGACAAAAACAGCCGTTCGAAGAACCGTTCGATTCTTACACTATATATATGTATATATATATATATGTATATATCATATATATGGCAATGCCCAATGCTATATAAAAACACCATAGTTTTGCAACTATTTATGTATGTTTGAATCAATTCAACCCACTGGTTTCAGCAACTAATTATGTATATTCCATCGGTTTAACCCATTGGTTTTGGACCTAATTATGCATCTTACAATGAATTCAACCCATTGGTTCTGCAACTAATTATGGCATTTCCCAATGCTATGGCACTCTCACCCTCCTTCTTCAGCCCAGTGCCTCTCAGCCTTTTTGCCCATGGACACGGTGAAATGTGGCCGTGTGAGAACTGCTTGCAACAAGCACTCAGCGATGATGACAAAGACACTGGGGTGTGATGACCCCTATAAAAATATATAATAGTTCATCTATTTTTACACTCATTAAGATATGAACAATCAACAAAAACATACAATGTGCGCGTATATATCTTTATATAAACTCACTCCGATTCTTTGCCAATGGTCTATGGCTGCCTTTTGGCAACACCGGACACTCCAGGCACGGCAAAGGGCTGCTGCATGGGAAAGGATCTTAATGGTTCATTTTATGTCATTTTATGTATATATATATATATATATTCAAAAACTGTGGAAAGTCAACCGTGTTCAATTTGGTATGTGGCAAGTTATTTGTTTTTTATGTCCAAATTGAATTGGTGGCACTTCCACAGCAACCCAAGTGCACCTATAGCTCGCACTGTCACACTCACATTCTCCAGTGCCCAGCTCCTGAACCGCAGCATTTCAGAAAAGGCCCAAGCCCCTCAAAGGATCGTTGCTGCAGGCATGGTAGCGAGGACAAGGAATTCAGGGAATAGTTCGAGCAGTTCCGGCAGCTCTCCCAACCATGCCAATGGAGATGGAGATGAAGGGTGCAAAGACAGGGTTGGAAATTGGCCTATGGATGAGTTGGCAGTGACATGGGATAATTGCCCGCTAGTCCGTGAAAGACTACGAGGGGGGCATAATTTGAACATGAATTATGACCAAGAGAAGCATGTGGCTACCGATTCATACGTAGAGAAATCAATCCCGTCTCTGAAATTGAACCACTTTGTGGTTTCGCCGTTGCTCAAGATGATGGCTGCCAACGACAGGACTCTCCCCAACTTAGACCGGCTGCTACAGCAGGTTACGTATCTGTTTGAACGCAGCAAGGTCAACCTTGGTACCAAGAGGGGTGACCGAATCTACCAGGAAGGTTGGGCCATCCGAAGGTTGTGCGGGGTAGCGAAGAAGTTACTCTACAGACCATCCCTTCCCAAGGACCAAGGGGGTGCGTATCATGAAAAATGCATTTGAATGGGGAGATTTTAGATACAGTATAATTTTAATTGCACTATATATGCTCAATTTGTATATATGAAGTCGGGAATATATATATAGCTCTCTATCTCTATCTCTCTTGGTCTTCCCTTGGTCATATCTGGTTGATTTTATATTCATTCCCTGATTCCACCTGCTCCTACCGCAGGACCCAGTCCTGCTGAGTCTTTGCAAAGATCTTGGCGCTGAGGTTCCTGGTGACGATGATTCGGCTGCTGGGCTGCACTGCATTGCACTTTTGCTATAGGTACACTGGCCACACATGCTGTTATAAAAGACCTATGCCTCCTTAAATTCAAATAAGTTTTTCCCTGAAGTGATGATGTAAATGCTTTTGAGCACCCAGAAAGTCTGTGTATATCATGGATATATATATATAGTACACGCGTGTATCCCCTGAAGTGATGAAGCAGATCTGTTTGAACCCCTATATAACATCGATATTGATCAACGTTGCAATTCAATATAGCTCGATAGGTTTTATCCTTTGGGCAAACATGCTCTGATGGAAACGATGCCTGTCGAGGCTATCGCTCCTCCTCCTACGGTGTCACCGGCCAATGTGGCACCGCACCTGCCACCTCCGACTGAGATCCCATTGCCTGGCCCTGCTGAACCCATCCAATTAGCAGAAAAACCTTCACATGCCGTTTCTGGGGGATCTTCTGAGAAGGAACTTGAGGCTATGGTAGATGAGATTTCAGCTGCCCTCACATCGTTGGGGATGAATGAAGGTGAAAGGAACCCCCAAGCTGGGAAAGGTCAATTGACATTGAAAGATATGAAAGCTGCTGTGTGGCTTCCCCGGCTACCGAAGAAACGAGAGTTGGAAGGGACACCCAATGTGGCAGTCTTGGATAACCATGGGGTTTTGCGGCCAGTGGCCAACCCACATTCAAAACCTGCTGCCCCCCCCATTCCTCATGAGCCATCTGAAGATCGTGGCTTATCGTCTGAGGATTGGGGTCAACATCAACACATATTATATACATATATATATATATATATATGTATGGGTTTCCTAAAATGGGACTACATCCTATCATCCAAAATATTGAAACCCATGGTTTTGGGGTACCCCCATTTTAGGAATCCCCATATATATACAGTTGATACACATGATCAAAACGATGTTTTAATGGTTTCTTGTGAGCAAATTTTGACATTGATGTTTGTGCATGGCTTCTTGGCCTCCTACAGGAGAATACGTTGATTGACGTGTCGGACGACGACAGCGAAGATGATGATCTTGCTACAACAAGTGCGCTGCGCCACAAGCTGGAAGATATGATGATGCAGCTGGAAGAGTCGCATGGTGATAATGAGTTGCAAGCATATGAATTTTACATATATCGCCATAGAACTTATACTGGTATACCGGTACATGCATATACAAAATTCAGGATCCATCAAAGCTTCTGAACAGTCGTCGCTGATTGCCCAGGTCAAAACCCAGCTCCTTGTTTTTTGGAATGGTCTATTTGGAGGGCCGACATGAACAAATGTGTTCGTAAATGTCAAAACAACTTTAAAATCTGAACTCCCACAAAACTTCCATCTCACACCGGCGCCGAAATCCAAGGTCCTTGGATGATGTCGACGTTGCTACAGTTCTCTACCAGCAGGATTTGCCTCTCCAAGCAGCCAGTGCAGGTGGGTCTGGTGGCAAATGACATGTTTTAAATGGGGTACATATATAATATATACCTGGTAAATAAATATATAGATATTTACAAAGAGTCCCTCCCCAGTTCCACGTTGGTTTACACTGGTTCATAACCCTCCCTGTTTTTAAAGTTCTATATCATGTTTTGTATAGACATCCATAAACCATCATTAACTTTTTTCATATATATATATATATACTGTGTATA
Source organism: Cladocopium goreaui (assembly GCA_947184155.2). Lineage (NCBI taxonomy): Eukaryota > Dinophyceae > Suessiales > Symbiodiniaceae > Cladocopium > Cladocopium goreaui. Next base: position 232,034 of record CAMXCT020000375.1, on the reverse strand, counting down.
TATACGTAGGTCAACTGTATATATAGTTCTATATATAATAATTTAACCAACTTGGCTCTCTAGGCACCCCATGCATTTACATATACAAGATCATATACCCGTGTGTTTTTTCAAAGTGAAAAGGGGAAATACTTTCAGGGATTTTTGTGGGTTGCAGGTGACAGTGCAACCTATGTGACTGAGTCTTTGCCATTCGGTACTGACCAACTCGAGACCCAACTTGTGATGCCTTCCGAAGAATTCATCAACACACATGAGATGAAAAGCATGCTTGCCAGAGAAGATCTAGCTGAAGTCCCCCAGCAGGAAGCGCTTTCAGTTGAAACATCGGGTGAAATGGTAGAAGCTGGCCACTGCAAAGAGGTAGGGTGGTCCAACATTATTTTTCCATGTGCAGAGTTTTTGGTCAAATTGTTCAACACTGGGGCAAAGAACGACAATTATATATTTATTCGATATAAACAAGACGCATCCAGGGTTATACACGATGATGTTTCCTCCATCGTCATTGGTCCCCTCCAGGTCGCTCCTGAGGAAAATGGACAACACCCTGATGTCCCAAGCCATCCAACGGTGACCCGACGTGCCCAGTTTACCGTGAAGCAGAAGATCAAGGAGGAACGTGCTGCTGCTAAGGGCAAGGGCAGAGGCAAAGGAAAAGGTACCGGAAAGGGCAAAGGGCAAGGGAAAAATGGCAAGAAATCAAATGAATCCAAGGGCGGAAAGAAAACATCAGGTGTTAAAAAGAATCATGCCAAAAACAAGAGGTATCAAACATTGAAAAAAATGAATTCTCGGAGCAAGATCACCGAGCCAAAGGAACCGGAGGAACATGATTCCACAGCAGTGGAAAGCAACAAGAGAAGCAAGACGGCCACAGTGGCCAAAAGCAAGAAGGCCACCCCGGCCAAAAGTGAATCCAATCGAAAGACGCAGGCCAAGACAAGCAAGCGCCAGGCAGCTGCCCAACAGCCAATGCCCGAAAAGAAAAGCAAGCACCCCAAGCTGGCCCCTGCAACGCCGGCCCCCATTGACGCTGATCTCAAAAACAACTTGGTGGGTGTGTTGCAACAGTGTGGTGGACATGCCAACTGCACTTATGAATGCCATGAGTTCACCATGCCTGCAATCGAGGCTGTGAGTTGGAGTGTTTACTGGAAAACCAATGGTGTTGGGGTGCTGCTGAACCCAGAATACATAGAAGGGTATGAGCGTGCAGCTGGTCAGACAAAGCCTGTGAAAAAGAAAGATTGGAAGCACACCACTCACTTTGGTGCTGGATACTGTACTCAGTGCAATTTGATCTTGGCGAACAAGTGGGTTTCTTGACTTCTCACTTCAGCGTGTGAGTATATGTACGAGTACACTATACAAAAGGGTTCTTGTGATATATATATATACAGTTTCTTGATCAAAGACCTACACCTTTTATCAGTCGCTCAAACCAATTTCCAACATTTTCATATCCCGCTCGCCGAAACGAGGTTGAAAAGCTTTGGGACAACGCCACCGAAGAATGGTATCTGAGACCCAAGCATGAGACCATGCAGCAGTACGACAAGCTCCTGAAAGCCACGTTGTCGGCAGCTTTGAGCGAAGTGGCTTCTTTGGGAGATGAGTGAATCAGCTGAGCTGTCAACAGGGCATATCTTTACGCATAGAATCTCCAGCAAACCGAGCAGTATATGTATATATGTTTTTACCAATGCGTGTATGAAATATATATGCATATATGAGGGATTCACCAACTCTTCTATGGGAACAGACTTGTCTCTAAATGTAACATAGTTCATTTTGGTGTTCATGCAGTTCGTAGGCTGGAGGTTTCGTGCGCACGCTGTTCACACACACAGAAGTTGCGGGATGTCTGGCATTTCTTGCCGACGCATGTGGAGCCATACAAGCTGCTCCAGTGGTTCGGTTCTTCGCTGAATGCTTGCAATATTTTCTTGTATACGCTCATCAGAGCACATTGAATTTCATCTAGGATGCTGTTTACCAATTTGCCTTTGCAGCAAATAGTGCTGCCACTGGCATGTTGGCACCGGAACAACTGGGGAGAAGCAGTTCGGGAAAAATGGAACCTTGAGTGTTTGTACAAGTAATGTGTATATATATAAACATTCCATTTCGTTATTGGTGATCGCTATGTGTTTGAATAAACAATGTAAGGTTCAAGCAAATACACATTATAGCAACTGAACCTTCCACTTTACAGGAATATTGATATCCACCCCGTTTCATTGGGATATGTCAATTGTTTTCTCTTTCACTTTCGTGGCAGGCCTCTTATGGCGCGGAAACGGAAGTGGACTGCTGCGCTGCGGAGTGCAGTGGATGATAGCTACTTCATTGGTCTTCCTGGCCTTGTTGGGTGCCAAACGGTTTTTGAAAAGGCAATATGTACATATATATATGCATATATATAATATCATATTTAAAGAGAGAGACAGAGAGTATATGTGTGATTGGGGGGAACAGTTGACTATGTGTCCCTCTTTGCGCGCATGCAAGTGCTATGCATCATGATATGTGTATATGTACATGTTTTTTCTCAGAGCATTTGATGCATTCCGTGCTTCGAACACCAACTATGTGAAAATCTTCTGCATACATGTTCTGCCAAAGGATTTCCTGTGTGTCATGATTTAAGTATATAGTTAAGTATACATATATATATACAATGTATAGGCGCTGGGGTCAAGGAAATTTGTAGAGAGAGAGAGAGAGCCATGACGTGGGATCTCGACCACGTGGTGAAGTCGCTGATGATGTATCAAGCTCCCAAGGCTTCCCAGTTATGAAATTTTTGCTGACAAAACATGTTTGGTTTGAATGTCTTTGCATATATGTTCAATTGTGGCTGTTGTATATACTTTTTACTCTCCCGTTGCATGCCCCTGTCGAGACGCTGATATATGTGGTGGTGCTGGTTCATTTCACTGGCAATCTACCTCCTCTTTCCCAGGACCATATCCCACATTGCCAGTGGCCCTGTTGACATGTTTGGGAAACAGTTTTTATTTGTGCTACATGTACACCCCAACCAGTGTATATAAAGGATTGAAATGATGATGGTACTGTGACCCCTTTTGATATAACAACCGACCTATGCCTTTGACAGGAGCTGGAGTACTGCGAATTTTTCGCTGGTGCTGCGAGGGTGTTTGAGGAGGTGAAGGGAGCAGCCTACCCTTCTACAGCAATTGACATAGAGTACATGAAGAACCTTGCGCACGAGGGACGGACCAACCCGTTTGACTTCATGACTCCTTGTGGGTTTGGGTCGTTTGTTTGCAAAAGTGTATCCAATGAAGTTTGCTTACTTGAATGAATATGTTCACTTGTTTTTGTGGGGTGAATCTTGTTTACTTTTAAATTAATGATATATATATATATATATAACTTGTTGATTGAACCCTTTCTCACAAATTTGGGCTTCAGGATCGCAGTATGGCTGATATCTCAATGTCGCCCGAAGAACTTCTTCATTCTACTTGCTACGGTGTGTAGCAGTTGGGTACACGTCAATGCTGGTACATCTAGACGTAGCATGCTATTGCCAGAAGGCCGGGAGGACTTGCCTTACATACAGCTAGCAAACGGAATGGCCTCAAGGACCCTTTGGGGCCATATACACGTTTACACGGTTTGGGTTACCACCACGAAAAAGGGAACCCACAAAACTCATATATAATTTTTGAGAATAAACCGATGCATATACGAGTAAATTTTATAGGGAAGTTTTGGGGCCCTGAAGGAGCACTGCAGATTTCGCCTTCCACCACAATCTATTTACTTGGGCCGTGATGTTTAGATGTGTGTCTCATGATATATATATACCAATCTTTTCTGAGAAACCATGAACGAAAAACAATTGGTCACACTGATATATATATATATATTTCAAAATTTGGTTGATATGTGCAAGTCTTTATATGGGTATGTATATATATATACATATATGTTGTATTGGGGGTTCATACAGATTCACAATTTCCTGCCAAGGGTCCCTATGTGGGTCAACCTGATCAATTCATGCAGGACTTGCCTCTTATGTCTTCTGACATTGATTCAAGGCGGAAGTTATATGGTGGAGCAGCCGGGTAGCAGCTGCATGCCCCATTACAAACGTTTTGTGTGGCTCTCCCGGGTCTCCAAAGTGGCTTGACATAATTATATACGTTGGACCCGAAAACTCAATAAATATATATTTATATATGATCCTTTTGGGATTCTCCTTCCATGTATGTGGGAAACAAATAAAAGAATTTAGTTTGACTGACTGATCGCCCATTCAGGTTTTTCGCATTGCTTGGTGGATGGCCCACTACTCATCGCCATCTCCGAAGAGACACCTAGGCCTGACGAACAATGTATGGGCAGACAAGTTGAACAAAGGGAAACTTACCAAAGAGGCCAGAGAGAAGTTGACCCTTAAGCCAGTTGACCGGACCGTTTCAAAATCTGGAAAGCGGGGCTACAAAGGCAATAAGTTGCTCAAATCTACTCAGTCCAAACCTTAGTTGATGTTGAACCACGGGGCACCTTAAGAAATCAACATTATATTTCAATGTGTTTAAGATATTTTAAGATTATCATTGTTTTCCATCCCCATTTGCTCCATATTTTTTCGGGTGGAGAAATCAACAACTGAGGATTTATCCCCAACGCTTCGGGGTGGAAGTATGCAAACTGATGCCCAAGCTCAAGACCCAGGGTGAGGGGATGCTTGAAACTACACATGTTCGCACCCCTGCTTATGAACTGCTCCGTGAGTACGAGATGTCTGATTGGTCAGAGGCCCATCTCAAAGAGGTGGTGCATTATTTGTATTCGAACACGTCTTTGAAATTACCATGGGAATGGAAGCAGGCTTTCCCACTGCGCCTCTAAGGTCCCCAGATGATTACAACATTTACAACATTTACATTGGGTTTACAACATTTACATTTTTTCCCCTTCTTATACCGGAAGCTTACTGTTGCCATATTCCGCGCAGACATTGGTTTCATAAAGAACTGTGTCTAACAGGGGAAGCCTGTGGCAGTAGAGTACCTTTACACCTGAAGCTGAGGAAATCGTATGTCTTCATGGGGTCATGGATAGAGTTTGGGGCTGACCCCTCAATTGATTTATCACCATATTTGAAAGTGGTCCCCTTGGACAATGTAAGACTGCAATTACTGCCCAATGGTTGATTGCCTTTCCGGTAAGGACGGGAAAACTAAATTTGGATTGTCCCTCAAATGCCTTCCAATTGAACAGTGTTGAAATCTTCATAGGATCAAAGATCTGAGGCAATCAAACATTAGGAGGCCAATTCTTCTATTTACAGTTAAACCCAATCCAAGTGGAAGGGCAGCCCCAGTCCTCTTTCGGCTAGTCGCTTTTGAGCTGCCTGCGAGACCTTGCAAGGGTGGCAGAATCGCCAAGCAGCGTCTCTGAGAAAATTCAGTCAGATGCAATGTAGCAGGGTGGTATATATACAATAGATGGGTTGTCTGGAGATATGGTATAGATATGTATAGATATTTCCACCCCCAACAGATTATCATCAAAACCCACATTCCCATCATATACTATGTTTGGCTCTGTCCAATCTTCAGCTACACTCATTGTAGTCTATATATATATGATAGACAACAGGTATATTGATTGTTCATGATACCATGATAAACCCAGAAACACTTTACATGGGAGATAAATCCACAAACACTTTACATATGATAGACTTTGTTATAGCTCCAATATATGACATGGTGACATGCATGCATATACCCAATCAGTTCTCGATGAAGCCTTCCCACCTTCATGCCAGGGTTTAGTGGTTTGGTTGATCTTGACGGGATATATACAAATCAATCCCCATTGGGTTTTCCGTTTTAATCCTGCAGATGTTTCTTTGGACCCGACCAATCCTATATAGCCCTTCACGCACCCATTGCACAAACATATATAGGGTTCCAGGTGGCAGTTCAAACAGGATGATATGTTTGATATAGATTAAGTGAAACTAATTTTTGAAAAAATGCGTTTTGCAAGCCAAAACCACATATAGTGCTATAGCTGATAATGGCCCTGCGTGCAGCTCAATGGTCATTGTTGTCCTTTTGCTCGACCTGGTCATCGCATAGTTCCCCGTCCACTGCCGTCAACATGATTTTGGGTTCATCCGTCTCCGTCTAAAATGCAAAATCTAGTGCCAAAAACGTGGTTGATGGTCTTTAGGCAGAAAAAGTGCCACACAAACCGTTCGGTGCAATTCCAGGCCGTTAATGCCCGTACATGGTGTGAGTAGGCCGTAAAAAACCGATCGCTAGGACGTTAAAACCCGTACCCTGGGTCGTAAAAAACCGTACTGGGCAGGCCGTTAAAAACCGTTCGTTCGAAGGCGTTCAAAAGGCGTTCAAAAGGCGTTCAGTAACCGTTCGGTTTTACGTAAAATTTGCGTAAAAAATAAGAAAAAATATATATCCACTTATACGCATTTTTGCCAAAAAAGTAACATTCTTTTGGTCCCATGCGCGAAAAACAGCGAAAGTTTGTGGGTTGTATGGCTCATTGTTGCCGCGCAGCTTCAAATATATTTAGAAGGCTACCTGTCAATTTTTGGGAAAACAGCGCAGCCATTTGGGCCATTTTCACCATTTTAGAGGGTTGTCTTGGGGATGTCTTCCCATACCTTGGAAAGTAGGGCCTTGTCCTGCAACTCCCTTGCTGCTGGTGCAAAAGCCTGTGCACGCATTGGTGGCATGGAGCTATTCCAGGGCATGTCTCGGGATGAGTTGACAAAGAAGTTGCAGGTCAGGTGATGAACCCATTAACATAAATGGAACGAAAGTGAATCCATAATGATCGAGGGGAATTGAGGGTTCGTCATCCGTGGTTTTGAACATTTAAGACATGTAAGACCATGAAAGACCCACTATAGCCATATATATATATGTCCCTTCAGGAAACCCGGGTGCTTCTTGCGGCGGCAAAGCAGCATCGTCAATCTAATTTCCAGCCAGTCCCAGTCAAGACGGAGCCAGGGAAATCAGCTACTCGAGCTGAGGGGCTTCTTCCAGCAGCTGAGAAACCCAATACTCCGATGATCTCAGTTCCTTGTTGTTTATATATATGAAAATTTTATTCCATAAGTGGCAATGGACCTTATATAATCGAGATCCTATATAGTATAACACCAAAAAAGGTTGTATAAGATTTCTTGCATTTGGGATTTGAAATCAAACGAGGCTCCTATGGGGGGAAGTGCCAGTCAGCCAGACGAAACCATCCCTGCTGTTTCTTGGTTATATAATTTTTATATACCGATGATGTTAGACATTTTTTCATATAGTTCTTGTGGATTTGATTATGTTTGGCACCAACAATGTATATATGGTTGATCAAAGAGTTGATCAAATTCATATATAAAAAAGGATTCTAGAAGGTTGATCCCAACAATGCATGTTTTGGTTCTATGGGTGGACCCTTGCAAGGATACGCAAGAGATTCTCTTGACTATGGCATCTACCCCAAAGACGGCTTCACATGCAGAATCTTCACCGGCCCCAAAGCCATCGTCAACCCCAAGCAGCTGCAGGCCTCCGTCCTCATCGCCGCCTTCAAGTGCCAAAGCTGCAGCAGCCCTGCCAGCAGCCACAACGGAGTCAGTGGAGGGGGGGAATCAGATGGCTGAGGGTGACAAGGACTTGTTGATAAAGGCATTGGCCAAGATCGAGGAATTGGAGAGCCGTTTAGAAACTGCTAGCAATACCTCTGTTCGGGGGAAGGATGATGAGAAAGAGGAGGAAAAGGATGATGATCCCATTGTCACTCCTGACGGGCAGAAGGTTCCTTTTCTCAAAATCTATCTCGGTTGCCCCCAAAAATCAGAATTGCATTGCATCACCACCAATGGGCACTAAATTTTGATCTGTATGGATTTACAATGATTGACCTATAAGTATATATACTTATGTTGAACATTTTGCAACAATGATCCTGGGGTTCTTAAGTCAGTGAGCTTTATGTATATATATATACACATATGATAAGTATATACTTGGCCAATGGATACACTTGGTTATCTTGGTTCATTTTTCCGTTGGAAGGACACCCACTGAACATATATATATATAAGAATATATATGTCGAGAAGATATGTATCTGCCAAATCTCCAAAACCTCCCATGAACCAGGTTCTGGGCGCTGACGCGCTCAGAATGAGACTCAGACGTCTCACTGAGACCAAGACGAGCGGCAAAAAATGGGTGGACGACAAGACCCAACAGGACTACAAAGCCGGGGGAGAGCGCAGACAGTGGCTTGAAATCGCACTTCTGGAGTCGTTGAAGAAGCACGGCACGGGCAGAGAAGCAAATGGAAAAGTTCGGGTGAGGGGCTTCGTCAAAAAATGTTGATGGTTATATAGTTCAAAGTTTGTAATTAGACAACCCCATGATCAGTTGACCATGGTTTGGGGTGTTGCATCCTTTTGCACCTACTGCCACAGGCGGAATTCCTTACCAGAGTGGTGGTGGTCCGTGAGCGCATGCAGTCAAAGGAGCACGAGGTCACAGGGAAATGGCAAACCGAAGAGAAACTCAAGTCTTCAGGAGAGTACACGACGTTTCTTGTTTGACTTTATGTATCCATATACTATATCAGTTTGGGGACTTTTACTATAGCTTATGAAACCTATAGGTGTCCTTAAGCATCCTTAGGGTCACCAGTGCCAACAATCGTTTTGAAATCCAAAATTTTCACACATGCAAAGGACTGTATATAAAGCTGCTTGGCTAATCCCCTTTAGAAGAACACCACATGCATCTCAATTCTATGGTTTTCTTTTGGCGGCATCAATCCTAAGGCAAAGCATTCGTGCCATCGTCTCTTACTGTCGACGATTTCCGGCCGCGCTCGTACGGCCAGGTTGAGACAAAACGCATGCATGAAGTTAGTTTCAAATCGTATATATATGTTTCATTTTTTGGAAGCCTATATGCGTATACCCAATTATAATTATGAGGTGAAATGACCACAAAAAAAAAACATACGTTTTGAACCATGGGTTCCCTTCAGGAAGTGGAAATATGATGAAAACACTGACGAGTTTTTTGTGGAGGATGAAACCACTGTGAAATGTCGGCGCTCAGACCTGACCCGACATACGGAGTCGACTGAGATGGACGACAGGGACTTAGTTGTTGCTTAAATTTGTTTTGTGTTCCATCCCCAGTTGCAATTCCAAGTCTGAATGCAAATAAGCATATATCAACTCAAAAAGATAATTATTTGGGTGACTCCATTTATATACAAGGGAATAGCCAGCTCCCAAGGACAAAGTCTCTCCAACGGCTCCAAGTTTGCCAAAGGGACCTGATGATGTCTCCGGAGATGAGAGCCCCGAATCGAAGCCTACGCCAGAGCAGTTGGGTCAGAAGGTGTCTTAACCCCAAAAAAAAAATCAGTGTCTATATTATGTATCACCTGAATAATATAGGTTCAGACATATCTGTTGACTGGTATATACATATATATTTATTTGCCTATATATATATATTCATCGATCCATCTATCCATCTATGCATCTATCCATCTATCCATCCACCTACCTATCTATCTATCTATCTATCTATCTATCTATCTACCTGTCTATATCTATCTATCCATCAATTCATCCATCCATCCATCCATCCATCCATCCATCCATCCATCCATCCATCCATCCATCTATAGCCATCTACCTATACCTATACCTACCTACCTGCCTATCTACCTATCTATCTATCTGTCTATCTACACGTATCAATTTATCAATATATATATATATGTATCTATCTATATCATTCTAAATCTATATATCTATAACCATACCTATATATATATATATGTCCATTGCTCTATCTATGTTTCTATACTAACTCTCTTATCTGCTTTAAATCTATGCCTTCTGTCCCATCTATTGTTTATATATATATATATATGCCAATCATTCTATCTGTATCGTTTTGTCTATCTAACTTTATTTTCATCCATCTATCTACATCCATCTACACCTGGCCTTAACTTAAGTGTGTATATATATATATATATTTGTTTAACTTACATATCCATGTATATATATATGCATATATGATACATATATATATATACTTAAAATCATACAAAGAATAAAACAAGTGCCACACAAATCTATACCGATCCCCTACACTCATGGCCACCCACATCTCAACCTGAAATACATTGGCTGGATCCATGTGCCCAGTGCCAGGTCGTTCCAGACCTGGAGAAGTTCATGGACACGCTGAACACTAAGATGAGCAACATCTATGAGATGATTACGGTGTTGGAGGACAAGGAGAATCCCCCACCAATGGATCGCTATGCGCTGCCCTTTGCTTAAAGTTGATTCAACTATTGTTCTTTCATTTGAGGGGTTGTAAAACATCATCATATATACTACCCAGGTTGATGCCCCAATGGATTCACTGCCACCAACTTATATGGGAGCATCAGCTTTGGTTTTTTGTAGCTGTCTTTCTATCCTGGTCATCAAATGATCTTTAAGGATGGCAAGCGACCTACGTCGTATAGTGGGGAAGTTGGAGGAAAATTTCAAGATCGTGGCCAAGTATCTAACGGAGATCAAGATGGATGATCTGGACAAGAACCCAGCAGATCCAAAGCTAAGAGAGTTTCTTTTCTGCCACATAGGGGAAGCTGCTTTGTTTCAGACCATCACACCTATCTTCCAAAAAAAAGGTGGTAATTACAAACAGTTGTGAGCTGGCACGATATGAGTTAGGGACTGGCTATCGTATACCCTAACTCAGTTTTTTTTGCCCAAATCTTTGCCGCTCAACTTTGCCTATGGCATCGTCCCCTGGTGATGATGAAGACTCCTCCTGGCTCCGAGAACTAATAGAGTACAACCGGCAGCAGGTGTCCTGACTTCCAACAAACAATTGTTTATCCCATTATGTTTCTTCGTGTTGGTTTTTGCCTCCCAATAATTTATATATCCAATTGATCAATGATAAATGAGATATCAAAATGATATATAATAATTGGATGGTTTTTTACGTATAACCCCATGGGTCCGTTTATATGGTGTATATACACCACCAGCCTCATCCTCTGCAGGTGCTGGGTGCCCCACGTCTGGAAGACGGTCAGCCTGGGAGGATTTTGCTTTTGAGCGGCGCACCGTGTCAGAGGTTTTCTACTGGTTTGGTGCGTCCCTCCAAAGGGCCCCATTGGATGGAAAAACTGGATGCTAGTGTGCTAGCCCTCCCCAGAACTCAGAATCTTTTTGCTTCAATCGAGAAGGACCCGTGCCTGAGTTACAGCCTACCACCAGTTGGGTCTTCTGCAGGGCAAATCATACAGCATTGCCAGCGAGTTATTAAGAAGAAGATTGAGTTGATCAAACCGGCTACTTTCAAAATAGGGTTCTCACACAACCCAGCATGGCGTTTCAACAATGCAATGTACGGCTACAAGATTGGCAAAGATCGTTTCGAAGCCATGTGTGTTCTTTGGGCATCATGTGAACCTTTACCTGCTGCTTTCCTTGAAGCGAGCTTGATCCAGCTCTTCCAAGGTGACTTCCCATAAAAATTAGCACATTGGTTGAAAGAATTGTTGAACCTTCACATATACCTTCACACTTCAAACATGTATGGTGGAATCGTATATCAAATGTTCAGTTTTTGATGCCGTGTATCCCTACATCGCTACCCGCTGGCTCAGGCCAAACTGGTCTGAAGAATGAACGTCCTGGAGGTGAAACCGTTCCAAAGGACAGAGGTGATGACATGGATGGCCCGTACTGTGTGTATTTTGTTTTTAGGTCGTTTCAACGGCCACCAGATAGGAAAACACCAATGGCATGAAATGCCATCCAATTCGATACATGTCTTTTGAGTGTGCTGGGAATACCAAAAGGGGTGGAAAACATAGCGCGTGAATTGCAGTAAAGCCACTCAATTTATATATATATATATGTGTTTTCCTATATATATATATACAAAAGATCAGTCATGTACAAAGGTGATCTAAAATAATCAATATATATATATGATATATGCTTCAGTCCATACTGCAACACTCAGGTTCCAACAAAAGATCGACAAGGTCAAGAACGACGTCAAGGGTCCATGTGCAGATTTCTTGGGAAGCGAGATCAAGTACAAGATTCTGAAGAAGGACATCACCAAGGCCAAACGTGCTAGGGAGAAGGAGGCGGAGGAGCAGGGCGAACAAGAACCAGATCAGACGGAGGGGGACGACCAAGAGCCAGAGACCAAGCCTCGCCGAAAGAGAGGCAAGACCGCCCCAGAGACCACGTCTCAGTCTAAGGCTAAGACTGTGAACAGCAAGAAGGACCCTGCTTCGAAGAAGAGCAAACGGGCCTGAAGGGCTGGCAGGGGGCTGACCGAGTCCCACCTGTGTGGCAGATGCCTGGTTGGGCTCAATTGAAAACATTATATATAGGATTGGGATTTGACCCCCAATAGTTGTGTTGAAACATTTGAAATAATGGCAATGTTGCTTTACTCCGGTGCTGCTGCTATGCCCACAGGTTTGCAGTTCAGTCTATACACGGATTTTGACTTGCATCAGTGCGAACATGGGTTTCAGTTCAACACCATTGATGCAATGACTGGTGTTTACTGCAGTGTGAATCCACGCTGCTGAATCTCGAAATTGGAAAGATGGACCTATAGAGGAATCTGTTTCCGCAGGTCTGTATACATTCAAGCATCGTTCGAAGGATAAAAATGTTGAACGTGTCTCTCAAGGATGATGTCTTTTTCTTGATTGCTATATATGTACATTATATATATAATGTTTATATATAAAAATTATATATATATATATATTGTATACCCCAAATGTGAGCTTGTCACATGATGCCCAATCTTCTATATATGCAATGCCAGGTCCTTCCCGCAAAGCTCGGCGTCTGGCGTGGCTGTACTCTCGTGGTGCAACATGGCACGAAGGTGTTTTTCCCCCTTGTGTGGATGGAATTGGCCTATATAGGCCTATACCCTCAAAATCTTTGAACTTCAATTCGATTAATGATCACCAATGGATTTAAGAAAATGGTTTCCCAAAGGTTTGGGGTATATGGCATCATAGCTCAGGTACCTTGCACTGAAATCATTCAGAGTGCTGTGGCTGATGTTGCTGACATGGCAGCGATTTCCAACGATGACCCCAACAAGAAATGTCGAGTACTGTGTGCTCTCTCCAAGGTAAATCTCCACAAGTCAGCTACTCAAGCCAATTTCAGGACAGATTGTTAATCTTCATTTTGAGCCATACAGCATTTCCTACATGGGGGAGTGTGGACACCTATTCTATTCGTTTATATTTCTGCCCTTTTTAACCAACTGCTTTTTCCCCTTATAAAAGAGATGTGCCATGATACTGGTTTTTCATCACCAAAAGCCGATCGCTTAGGAGGAAGGCGTTGCAGAGATCTTGGCATCCAACAGCCTACGCTATGAGGTTGACCTCTCCTACAACCAAGTTGGGGATATCAGTGACTTCCCTTGGCTCCGACCGTCTTCATACCTGAAAACCCTTGTGAGGACAAACGAATTTCACCGCCTTTTGGGTGGCTACTCACTGGAACAATCAGAAAAAACATTGAAGTTGTTCTGGGACCGGTACAAAGCACAGTTCCCATCATTCCAGTTGTTTCAAGATCCAGTCAAGTCAGCCCAGTTGCAGAACTGCATACCTCTATATGTGCATGGAGACGAGGGAACTACATACAAAAAAAAGGGGGTTTTGATTGTTGCTTGGCAATCTGCCATTGGTGCTGGTTCCCGCAATGCACCAAATCAGAGACCTTCAGAAACCCTTAATGATGCTGGCATACCTGTGAACCTTCTGAAGACAGCACTGCAGACACGCTATGTATCAGCAGTTTGTCCAAAAGAGACTTGGTGTGCTCCAACATTTTTTGTACGTCTATAAATGTCAGGCCAGCTGTATATATACCAATGGGATCCCAAAAGTTTAAACAAAAAAACAAAAGACTGCATGATTGCATGCTATAAGCGTCTATAGCCAAGGAGTTCTACGAAGACGAGCACAAGGCAGCTTTCCATGACATCCACGCGTTGATTGCGGAGGATTGGGCCAACTTAGAGCGGGATGGTTTCTATGTGGGTCCAAAGCTGGTCTACCCCATTATTTTGGGAGTTAAAGGTGACTGGTCCTACCAAGCGCCTCGATCCTACGGAGTTGGGTCAACATTTTACACCTCCATATATATTCTATATGTTTCCCAATATACATATTCCTGCTACCCTGGATGTGCCATGATCATTGTCCTATTTCAGAAAGAGCTATCCTGTTTTTTGTTATCCCACTCTTCAATGTGTGTGTGTGCGTTTCAAATTTTCCCATGCTCTGCTAAGGTGGAAGCAGGTGGGTTGGAGAGGTCCTACCGCAGAGCCCCCAGGAGCGCGAAGGAGGGCGCGAATGCAAAATGTATGGCAGGGATTTGCCATTTCTGTCTCGCTGGCTACAATGGGCTGGAGTGGGAAGATATGTTACTTGAAGGGGATAATCAATGTTTTTCTCAGTTGGCCCTAAAAATCATAATTTTGCTGTAGCTGAAGGGGCTTTGATTTGTTCGATCTATAACCAAGACAGTTTCCAAGACTGAGGAAAAATGGAGAAAAAATGATTGAACAGTCTTATGTGGAACACCTTCCAGAACCATGGGAAGAAGAGAGTGCTTTCACAACAAGCCTTCTACATGAGACGGCGCCGCAAGGCAAATCACGTTTCTGGAAAGTGGACATTTGGCATGTGGTTCACATGGGGGTCGCCAAAGATTTTGTCAGCTCTGCAATGTGCTTCTTACAAAAGTTGATGCCTGGAAGCAACATCGATATGCGTTTTCAGCATATGACAGCCTTGTACAAAGAATACTGCACAGCAAACAAAAAGACCCGCTATGTATCAAAACTGACAAAAGATACTTTTGGAGGCTGTGGAAAGAATGATGAACCCACTGGTGGCTGGAACAAAGCTGCTCTAAGCACAACTCTGCTACAATTTACACAGTACCTGTGTGAGATGTTTCACGAGCAATGCCAAATGGATGAAACTTTGCGTTTTGTGGCACCTTGCCTGTTATGATTGGAAATAAAATAAGCCGGTTCTTTTAACAACTTTTACAGGTTTTCCATATGGTTTTCATGTTTTTCCTGGCAGCCTGCGATGCTTACCAAGGCATCGGCTACAAAGGCGTTGAACCAATTCATGTCCGGGCTCTACCATGCTGACCTCTGGATACCCCGCTTGCAAGTTGTTCCCATTGTAGAGGCAGGGGAACATTTCCTCAAGGCTTACAGTTATCTTGCTTGGCTGTCACATGAGCAGGGTGAGCCAAAATTCAGTTACAAACCCAAATTACATATGCTGCACGAATCAGTTGTATATTTGCGGCGTTCTCTTCGCCATTACTTTTGCTACAACATTATTGCAGAGAGTTGTAGCATTGACGAAGATATGGTGGGGCGAGTGGCGTTTATTTCTCGCCATGTTTCACCCAGACTTATGGCGTTGCGGTCCCTCCAACGCTATCTGACACAGGTCAGATTGGCATGGACTGAGTAGGTGCTGTTTGCCACATGAGCATGGTGGTATGGGGAAACAGTGTGGGATTCCGGAGAAGTGGGCAGGTGCATGTTGCATACAGCATGCAAATGTGAGTGACTCCTGGGTGTTGGATGTAAGAAAGCCAAGATTATTATATGTAACATGGGGGTGGTGAAGGGGAAACACAGGATGTATTATGTGGAAAAATCCATGCGATTTATCGCAAAACGCAAGCGAATTATGGCAACACACATGCGAATTATTTGCAGCAAAACACAAAGATGTTGTTGATTAAATATAAAACCGTATGTGCAGTGTTTTCACACCAAGGCCGTTAATTATCGATCAGAACCGTTCATGACCATTAATCTTGGGGATGGGTCGTTCTTTACCCGTAGGTGGCCAAGAAGATAGCTCTTTCTGAAATAGGACAATGATCATGGCACATCCAGGGTAGCAGGTATATATATATATACATGTCCATACTTGGAGTTATTTTCTCAATAGCCCAACAGTCTTTAGGACAGAGATTTGCTATGACAAGCCAGCAAGTGAGCAACAAAGTTCCCAGCCCTTGAAGAA
Source organism: Cladocopium goreaui (assembly GCA_947184155.2). Classification (NCBI taxonomy): domain Eukaryota; class Dinophyceae; order Suessiales; family Symbiodiniaceae; genus Cladocopium; species Cladocopium goreaui. The sequence continues at coordinate 215,828 of CAMXCT020000375.1, read as the reverse complement.
ATCACCTCAGTGGTCAGTAAACCGCATTCCCAGACTTGGTTTACAGGGAAATTGAAAGGAAAACCATCAGAAACAGTCAGAAAGGACAGCTTTGATTCTTAAAATCCCTAAAAAATCCCTAAGATTTGTGTTTTGCCCTATTGTAGATCAAAAGCCCCTGGATTTGATGACCAAAATCTCTCCAACATCACTCCAATCTGTCGCCTCAGGTGTGGTCCAGGTATTTTCCGAGGCAACCTGCCCTGGACGAAGAATTAGGAGCTGAGGAGCTGAAAAAAGGGCGATGTGGCTGGAGTGTGCAATGTGGCAGACGTGGGCGATTTGGTCATTCCCAAAATGGTTTCCAGAGAGAAAATTAAAATCTATACAGTTATGGCAAGTTATGGCATGTTATGGCCCTTTACCAGTTATAAGTAAGTTATAGTTATCAGCATGAGACTGGAAGAACATTGAGTCACAGTTGGATTTTTTAAGCCAAAATGGCCCGCCAGCCCCAGTCATGGTTAAAACTGTCTCCTTGGACTCCATGGGATGCCTAGAGGCGCAGGCTCAGAATTGGTGGATGGTCAAGGGAAAATTTGCCACCTGCCCATATTTACCAACGTATTCTGGGAAGAAACCTGGTTTCGGAATGCTTCGGATTCAGTTGTTGCTTAAACTGTTAAACCGAACCAATAAACCACCCAGTAAAGCGTGGTGGTGTTGCAACACTCCAGCTGAGTAGGGCAATGGTTCACTTCTTGAGGCGCTTCAGCAACAGCCCGTTTCAGACCCTGGAATGCAGGGCGGCAGTCATGGCCAGACACCAAATCCATAGAATAATCATTGGCCTCAGGGCGGGCTTCCTCCATTGAAAAAAGGTATAATTCTTTGGGGCACTGTATAGCGATATACCAAGTTTTCATACATACACACATGTTACCTCAATTCACTGCTGCTCTGATGACCTCGTTGACTCCCGAACTCTGGCTGTGGCTGCGGAGTTTGTATCACTTCAGCTGCGTCTTAGCTTGATAGACCGGTGTCCCATAACAATGAAAGCGTTGCAACGGGAGGGCAGACGTGATGAGACGTGAGGTCATGTTTCACTCGATGGTATAACCAGAAAAGCAGATAAGGTATAATTTGATGTGGAGACTTGTATCATTTTAGTGGACGCTCTATAACTCTACAATGTATATATACCTTATAACTTATACACAATTTTGCGGGGGCTAATTAGGTTCAGCTACTTTCATACACTTTCATAGTTTGTGAATCTGCCTATTTCGCGAGTAGGCAATAACATTTTGATCTCAGAAGAAAATCAATCCCGATTTCATGGTGACTGTATAAAAACGATGTTCGTGAGGATAGACCAAAATTGAAAACTCCGTGGTTTGTAAGCTACGAGGTCCTTGGTCCCTTGGAGAGCAGGATCTCCCAACTGCGGATGGTTGATACGGATTGATACGGGGGGTTGGCATATCACTAGCTTGGGGACCCTGAGGACCCCTCTAATTATTAAAACAATAACACATTGAGCTTCATCCATGTTCATCCTGGGTGGATATTTGTTGGATTAGATTTTGGGGTCCCAAATGTCGAGACCGTCACACAGGTGAATCATGGCATTGCAGCAACCAAAAATCACAATGAATGAAGGAGAGAACCACCAGAAAATCACCAAACGATTCGATTCAGGTTTGTGAACTGTAATTCTGCCAATTGATGCGGTCAACCTAATTCCATAAACCGACAAATTGATAATGGTTAAAAGACCTTACTGGTTGGTGGTTTGGAACATTGTTTATTTTTCCATATAATGGGAATAGTAACCCCAACTGACGAACTCATATTTTTCAGAGGGGTAGGTTGAAACCACCAACCAGAAAACTTTTGGAGCCCTCAAAGATCCTAAGATCCAATTCTTGATCATAATTGTTCCCATGTTTTGATGGATTATCCCAACTAGTCTGAGACCATGATCAGATTATGATGCGATCACTTTGATGTTAATGTAGAACCACCATCTTTGAGGACTGCCCATTGATTTGTTCGGTGATTTTAGGGAACACAGTCCAAAACAACATCAGAAGACCCAGGAATTTTCCATGAGAATTTCAGGGAAAGACCTTGGTTTCCGGTTTAGAACTTCCGTTAAATCACTGCATTCTCATCAGCTCTGCAGCTGACCTTTTTCTCAAGCCCAGCTCAACATCTACAGCCAAGACGCGCCATCCTTGTCGTGTGCCAGGCCAGGAAAATTGTGGCCACGACGGGTGCCCAACCCAGTGGGCCCAGTGGATCTAGAGATGGTCGCTCCCCAAATCTCCAGAAACTCACAAAGTGTTGATGTTTATCCACAGGAACCAAGATTCAACAGAAATCACGTAATTTGGCACCGGAATCTTGCAACTCCCAAGAGGTCAGTCTTTCGGAATTGTCGAGCTGGTTTTTGATTTGGTTTCGGCTCTAGGTCCTGTAGGTGGTGGTACACATTTGTTTGGTCAACCAGGAATTTGTTGTGGGAATCAGAGAAAAATCACACCTGGCAATTTCTTGTTTCTCTACCAGCTTGCTTATACCTCCAGCTGCGGTGTCCATTTTTGGACACGAGTCCTTGCTTACGTGCAGGGTGCAAACTTTTTTTTCACTATGCCTGCTTCGAAAATCGCTTCAGACATGCACCAAAGTTATAAATCACCAAACATGAATTCCAAAAGTACATGTTACATCACATTCCAGGAACTATCCTGAAATTTGAGTCCCCAAACATGAATTACAAACTTGTGCAGCGTTCGAAGCATCCCTGTTGCTTCATTTGGGGTCGCCCACTCGCAACCCATGATGCCACCTGACATCCACAGATGAAGCAGTCCTTCGCCCATCCATATGGCCGGATGCCTAGCTGATGAAATGTGGACGGGTCAAAATCATGCAAAATCATGCGAACTCCATCATTTGGACATGAAGGTGGGACGTAGAGTTATGGCCCGAAATACCAGTAAGTTAGTTTTATAAGTTATAATTTAGGGGTAAAGTTATAACCCCATGATATGGTCATATAACATAACCCCATTTATGGCCATAGCTGATGTGAATGATCTAGGCGCTGGCGTTGGTGCGCCGGGTGCCTTCCCACGCTTCCCACCGCCCTTGGTTTCTTGGCTGAGAGCCGGCCGTTGTGAGTCGTTGGTTTTTTTCTGGAAAACCTCCCTGGCCCTTGTTGTGAATGGTGCCATGGAGGTGTTGGGGGAAAATCATCGATAAATGGGGATTTCGTGGGTTTTATGAGTGGAAAAAGGTGTTCAAATGACTTCAATTCAGCTGGGTGAATGACTATAATCTAGCTATAGATGAGTAGTCACCGTGCTTCCATCATTTTGGGCAGCAATTCCAGGTAAATGATGAGTAAAACATATACAGCAGAACTGGACTGGACAAAACAACCCATGGCTCCGTGGCTCATGGTTGTTTTGCCGGTTCTAGAGATCTCCAGGCTTGTGGGCCCCATCGCCAACCAAACGGATAGCTAGTTTAATCCCTTGGCGTTTGTTTCTATGGAAAATTGGAAAATAAGCATCACCAGCAAAAGATGATTATTTGGTGGACTAGCAATAATTACAACAGTTCCAAATTCCGGCTTCTGTGTCGTCGTCGCAGCAAGTGGTTTCTCTCATTGCGGAACATATCCAAAATAGTTTGCTGTTTGGTGGTTTGGAACATTTTTTATTTTTCCATATAATGGGAATAGTAACCCCAACTGACTAATATTTTTCAGAGGGGTTGAAACCACCAACCAGTTTAAATATCCTCAGCAGATTCCAAGTATCCCAAAATCTCCCAACACATCCATGTAACATATTGTAAACAATTCTTGTAAAATATATATATGCCCTTTTTGTACACATCCCAACTGACCCTTGAAAACACATCGCAATGACATACAAGGTTGTGCCCCCCAGTGATGTTAGTTGGTTTATAAACCCCATTAACTATAGATATATCTACCATAAACCATAGTTATTGAAGTTATAAACCAACTTAGCTAACTCTAGGGCACCACATTGTAGAGTCAGTCCGCATCCGTTGTTGGCGCAGGGGACCTTCAATGCCATGCGCGAGGGCTACTTTGGACCTGGAATGCCGGGCATGCTGCCGCCTGAGCCACCTGCTGATCCTGAAGGACAGGGATGCTGTTTGATATATATATATATATATATTATGTTTAGTTGGATATAATATAATATAATATGTTATAATATAATATGTTATAATATAATATGATATAATATAATATAATATCATATAATACAATTATATATTAATATACATAGTTCTGGGATTTTGATTTGATGTGATATATATATATATATATGGGATATGTGATCAACGGGATAATATACTATAATGTATTTATTATATATACACACTGTAACCAACCAAAATCTGTCATTTGCGATTTAATGGGTTATGATATGGGATGTACTGATGTATACGTGTTTCTGTTTTTAATTGACAATAATATATCCAGCAATATGATATCACTGGAATGATGATGAGGATTGGGAGAAACATCATCCCTAAATAGCTTTATCTGAGCTATTTTCAGATGAGTGAATTACTATTAGCCACATGATTTGGGATATACAATAGGATATAACATGGGATGTGATGATATGTATAACACGTAACCAGCAATATGATGTGTGATTTGTATATGGGTGAATGGGGACAATAATATCATATGAATACTGACCAGTGGATTTTTTGGGTACCCTATCTTACATCAAACTTGACAAAATATGTTTTCTTCTGATAAAGGTAAAGACGGGCTACAAAAAAAATGAACACGGCATACGGTCTTTGTCTCTTTGAAACATGTTTTTAAAGTCATTGCAAATTGCACTGTTTGATACGTGTCCGTAAACAACAAACATGCACTATATATACTTTAAAGTAGTGAAACTCATGGGATTGCATGGCTTCTTGGCGGTGTCAAATACTCTATGTTCAACAAACTCTTGCCTTGTACTTAGGGGAAGTAATACCAATTGAGCAATATCTTCGGTTGTTTTTTTTGGGGTTTGAAGCCAGCAATCATAAGGTTTTTTCGGTCAAAGTCATGAAAACTTCCAACTTACCATGGTTTTTTCATGTTGTTTCATACATCCCCAACCAACTGGATTTTTCTAGGTATAGTTTAATCCTCTAGTGTTTTTTTTGCCAAAAAATGGACACTAACCTAATAACCAACAAAGTATCTCATTTTTTGGTTGACTACGAAAGATTGACCAGGGATTCAGGTGTTATATATATATATATTTATCATTTAATATTGACCGAAGAATCAACAATATACCCAACGTCATTATTGTTTTTTCGCCGTATCAGGGGGTCTGTGAAGGCCCTTAGAGTCTTAGAGATCCCTAGAATGTTGGGGAGACTGGGACCCATACTCCATTTTTTATGCTATTTGAACATATCTTCCAAGCGGTATCCCTGGAGGAAGTGCCAAAACCTATACGCCTGCAATGGTATCAGGCCCGGGACAAGGCAGCTTCGCGCAGAAAGTGTTCACCTGAAGATGGTTCTTTACTAGTGACTCCCCTGATGGTTCGTTTGGTGATGCTTCAATTAAAATCACCACCCGCAATGTGCGTTGCGCATCGATTCCTTCACTACTCACAGTTCCAGCAAAGTGCAGGTGCTTCTGGAGGTGTCGGGTGTTGAAAGCTTTCACGTTTCACCAGGGTTACACTACCATCATGAGAAGATGTAATTAATTAACGCCTCCGGAGATAAAATGAATGTTTGCGCGAAGTCCTAATGGGCTGCTGTGTCCATATATCCAGATTTCAGTTTCAAACAGAGTTCAAACACACCAACTATCAATTCCAAGACGTTGCACAGTGAAACCAGTTGCCCAACCTGTCATATTTTATCTACCCTCTGCTAAACGTTTACATAACTATGGAAAGATCCACCATTTTTAATGGGAAAACTCACTATTTCTATGGCCATGTTCAATAGCTTTTTGTATGTTTACCAGGCCGGGTAATGTGAAATGATCTGTATCATTTTAAAGCGACAATGCTGCCGACTATATAAGCCCCGTCAGATCATGTTGTCACCACGAAAGAGGACAAATCATCACCCAACAACAGTCTCGTTTCCTCAAAACATCTCAAAACCTACAGGCCCCTGCTAGATGTTTTGATTGGTTTATGAACAGGTTAAACAAAACTGAATATCGAATAATTATCTGGATATGGGATGATATGGGTGTTTTTTTCCAATTGGAAGAGGTTCAACAAAACATGGGTGTGTCTGAAAATAGTGTACCCCTAAACCCAATGGTTAATGATCATTATCCCTATTAAATGGCTATAATTGGGGGTATACCCTATTTTCAGACAAACCCACATCAATATTCAATTGGTGTTGCTTTTCTGAATCTTCCCTCAGTTTTCGATGGCTGTTTTCACCTTAAACGGCTGCCTGACGCTTTGCTGCGTGCCAGGCAGCATGGTGCAAGTAACCACCGTTGGACATCCCATGTGACTTGATCGCGAGATCGCATGAATGGTGTGGTGATGATGAGATTAAAATGAGGGATCCCCAAGTCACCAGGGGCTTCAATACTAAGTCATGGTCTGATTTATGGTCTGATTTAAGGCGGTAGCCCTATTTTAGGAAACCCAGATGAAAACGAGTCATCCTGGCAATATTGGATATTTCGGTGTGGGTGGCAACTCATATCTCTCAAACTGGGAGCGTTTGGGGATGGGAGCCAATGGGATTCGACAGAGAAAACGTGAGGATTCAGTCACCATTGATGCTAGTTGATGGCATCTCCTTGCCGTACATCATGAACACTGAATGATGAACATGTTGACCGTTAGCCCTAAGCAACCATACAAAAGCGACAATGTAAATCCAGTGACCGGTATACCCGGTATACCTGTTACTTTCTGACTCCATTACACAATATCCTAATAAGTCCTGCATAAATTGCAGGGATCCTCAGAAATTCCGGAAAAAAACATGAAGAAAGGTGATACAGAAAGCACTGTTACATGTTACGTGTCTTCATTTACCAATGCAAGGAATACTGTAACCATTTCAATTGGTCAAGCCGTCAATTTGGTTTACCCTCCGGTATGTAATCAAACATGGCGTGATGGAACATCTCCCCATTAGATGATTTTGCCATGAACATCCCCATGAACATAGGGGGGTTCCCAGCCAGCCATGTTCCCAGGTTTACACCAAGTCATTCAGGCGGCTGTGGTGCTGCGAATGCAGATGAGAACTGCACCTGACGGTTCCATACGGTTTCAACATTTCTCAATATGGGGATCAAAACCCATAAGTTACCTTCTGGTTATTTAACATAGCAATGGAACATGGCCCATTTACAGATGATTGTCCCATTAAAATGGAATAAAACAAAAACATACTTCCATTTATAATGGATTTTCCATGGTATTTTAGCATGTTCCATATGATATACCCACAACCTCACTCTATGTTAAATAAGTAGATATAGGTTGTATTTAGATGGGCTGATTATGGCTGTGGGATGAACCATGATGAACATCTGAAAAATCTCCATTTGTGTGGGTCCATGTTCTACAAAAAAGCTTCAGAAAAAAGGTTCAATCACTGAATCACCATATTTTCTCGCTTAAATCCTCTTAAGTCCCAATGTTTGCGGCTTAACTGGCTTAACTCCTTATTTTCTTGGGAGTCATTCTGTCCTTGGACTCTGCCGCTGCAGACATTGCTACGCCCGCGCCGCATTTGGTCAAGCCGGGCTTCTCACCAGGACGAGGGAACTTTGGGAGGCGAAATGGTGAAATGATCCATTCACAAGATTTCAAAAATGGTCTTATTTTCAACGGTACAATACTTCTTTTACTATTTGAAATGAAGGTACTGTACTTTTTTTCTTGGTCATCCAGCAAAACATGATATGTACTCGGGATTACTAGTGTCTGTTTCAATGTAATGTCTGGTTATGTTTGGGATACAACCAACAGAACATGGGGATGTGGTGGGAATCTAATGAAAACGATGCCATCCGGTTGTCACTGGAACGATGGTTCAGAGTCGGGTCACTATCCCAGGTTGGTGAACTATAGTGAATTACTGCAATTTGAGCATTCAAAGTAGGAGGCATTTTGCATCTAATCTAGAACAACATACTTGGTGAGAAGTTTCTTGTTTCACTCCGGTTGTATTCCTTGATACTATAGTCACACACACACACCAGTTTTGCACGTCACACTGTGTGTTCCCCCGGTAGCCTCATCAAAAAGAGACCAGCAATGGACGCTAACTAGGAGGCTTCTACGGTTCGGGAAGCCAAGCTGACTTGGGTATAGCCTGAAGAACTATGGGAATCATTGGGTTTGGTCCCAACATTCTGACTTTGCTATGGCTAGGTGGCTTCAGCATTGTAGCATCAATTTCAGGGATTTGTTGGATTTGTTTTTGATTGATGATGAATTGGGACGGATTTGTTTTTCATCATCAATTTATATCCATTGCTTTGTAGGGATTACTGATATAGCATCTACAACAGTGTTGTAACTACCCTCTGGTAATGACTAACATAACTATGGAAAGATCCACCATGTTTCATGGGAAAATCCACTATTTCTATGGTCATTTTCAATAGCTTTGTGTATGTTTACCGGGCCGGGTACCAAGAATAAACATCGAATTTGGTGATGGGTAGAACTACGGCAGCACCAGCCACCAGCCAACGATCATTGTGCCAGTAGAGATAAACCCTTAGTTGACACAAACATAGGTAAAAAAAAATGTAAGGGTTTATTAAGATTGCGGCATACTTTTTAAATCCATTTTCTTGATATGTAAATTGAGAGTCTAGGTAGAGGAAAATATGCAGACCAGAGCTTGAAATCTCTTTATGGTGCGGGTGCGGAGGCCTGCCTATGATAAATTCAGCTATTTGACGATGAAGATGCAACTGCAAACACTGACTTTTCGTGTGTCACATTTTTTTAAATTCCCATTCAATTCAGTAGAATTCGATCTTTCAATGCTGCATGAATGCACACACAATCAATTAATAATTATCTGGTTGGTGGTTTGGAACATGTTGTATTTTTCCATATATTGGGAATGTCATCATCCCAACTGACTTTCATATTTTTCAGAGGGGGTGAAACCACCAAACAGTAATTCCTGAAGATTCTCATGACTAAAGAGGAGAAGCAGCATTGTTGAGATGTACATTCCCAGTCACCTATGCGCGTTTTTTTTCTGTTTTTGTTATCTAGGAATCTCATACAACAATCACCGAAAAGACATGCAAAAAAAACACATATATATATATATATATATATAGTCATGACATGAATCATCAGACACTTTAACTTTCAAAAAAGCATTTCGCAAATCAGCAAAGCCATGTGAATGCTGTCCCAAGTTCAAGTGCAAAAGCCACATGCCATCTTTTTTGGACGTCTTGGACTTTGTTTGGGGAACATTTGCACGAACCCCTAATGTCGCCAATATTTGATAACGGTTTACTGGAAGAGTTGCAGGAAAACCTTCGTGTTATTTCCGGAATTGGTTGCAGGGTTTTCAGAAGCGCCAACAAATCTGAAGGTCACTGTTTCCCGCAACATGTTCTTGAATTCTTGAATTCAATGAATTCTTGAATTCAATCCATTGTTCATCTTGGTATTTGATCAAAAATCGGAAGGATAAATCGATGGGTAAATCCTAATCTGGTTGGTGGTTTGGAACATGTTTTATTTTTCCATATATTGGGAATGTCATCATCCCAACTGACTTTCACTCCATCATTTTTCAGAGGGGTTGGTGGCTCAACCACCAACCAGATATCATAGATATCTTATCCTTAAATATATTGGGGCTATTGGGGATGATCATAAACCTAGGTAAATCCATGTAAATCCTAATGATCTTTGATGTTGACATCCCAAGTCCCAAGTGCTCCAAATACCTTGCGAGACGTGGCTGAACTGTGAAGTCCCCAGGCCATGGTGCGTTTCATTCCATGGTGCACCGTGGCCTTCCGAACCCACGTCACGGTGAGGGGACGTGATGGGGAAAAGCGCCCCTCTTTAAGGGGATTTGCAAGCAGCAATGAGGAGATCTTGGGGATTTCATGGAATTTAATGTGGATATAACGGCGATGTAGTGTGCTTTAAGCCATACTGTACAAATAACATCAAATAACATCAAATAACTAAGGTGGTGCCCCCTACTTATCCAGGTTGGTTTATCTGCCTAGGTGAGCTAGGGTTTATATTAGATAACATGATCGAAGCGCGAAAAGGTAGGAAAGTCGCAAAACACTGTGATTTGTGGCTCCAGAGGGTCGAAAAGCGGGTGAGGAGCCATGTGGTCCGGCAGTGCCCACTGAGATCTGCTCGCAGTTGAGGTCCGGCAGAGCCCACTGAGATGTGGAGCTCGCGGTTGAGGTCCGTCAGTGTCCGCTGAGATCTGGCTCGCAGTTGAGGTCCGGCAGTGCCCACTGAGCTCTGGAGCTCGGCAGTTGAGGGCGTAGTCCTATAGGCTGCGGGAGAAGGAGAAGGAGGAGGCGGAAGCAACTCGGCTAAAATCTAGAGACCCTCACCTGGCAGGTGGGGAATGAGGATCGAACAGACCCAATATGGGATTCTTTAGTTTTCCAAACATGGGGTTTATAGGAACAATATGCTATACAAGCAGAGTGACTTATATAACAGACCCCTGTTGTTACATGCTTGGGACTGATGGAGTTTAAGAACCCAGGAATACGAACATATAAATAATATCCACCTTCGTGTTGGGCTTTTGGGGCACATTACCAAAGGTTGCCTGGATTCCATGTAATCATTCAATCTTTTGAGGTTTCGCATGATGTTTGCCAAAAAAACACACCAACCATCAGCTCAGGGCAGATGTGTTGACATGTTCCGATGCTCAGATGGAATGAGAACCCAGAGAAGGATACTTTGATTGAATACCTCTCCAATTAGTTAGAGGTGCTTGCACTGATTTTCAAGGTTCTAGCCACTTCAGGTAGTTTCTTGAGTTAACCATGCATTTTGCTTTGCGGAAATCATGTTTTGTTTTATCTATCGAGGTCCTGCAATTCTATCTATGGAACTACCTGGCGCCTGAATGACTTTTCGTTTTGAGGTTGGACCTCCATTTCTTATCATTTCCTTGGAATTCTAATGAATTCTATAGATTTGTCCATCCTTGTTTTGCAGGTCATTCGGGTTCCAGCATACAACATTGGGTCAGGGACAATCTGCAGGAAACGCCTTGATTTGGTTGCAAATTCCTAGAAAATGTTCAGTACCATCAAAATTAAAAAACATCAAATAATTGAAAATGATTACTGCAAATAATGAATATATATATATAATTGTATACATATAAGTATATATATATATATTAATTTGTCCAATTTTGTTGGTAAATAGAGGATCTAGGTATGCTTGATCATTACATATATTGAGATAACGAACTGCACCAGTCTTCCAGTGACCCGTCCAACCCTGGGACCCTGGCCATCTGTGGCAGGGCGACCGCGACAACGAAACAGCTGCTGCTGACAGGGACGGGCCCGGAGGTCCGACGGCAGCGACCCATACGACTCACATTGTGGTGCCCCTCAGTTTATGTTAGTGTACATGGATATCTACCATGAACCCTGGAGTGACATATGTTAATAGTTGCAAACCAATTTAGCTAACTCTGGGGCATAACCTTGTAGATTTCATGGGTTTGGGTCAAGTATGATCAAATCAGGTCAAGTCAGGTCAAGACGAGTTTGGGATGTTTGTTCATTTCAATTCGGATGTGTTTCATTCTGACATAATCTGACATAATCAATCTTGTTTCACTTTGACCCATACCCACAGGACCTAGTGACATCCTGAACGCTCATTAGTGTCTTCAACCACGCCCGTTTGGTAGTGGTTGAAGCTGATTGGTCACCCTAATGCTTTTAAATTCAGGATCTTGCTGGTGAGTGCTTTTTGAGGTTGTGCACCAGTCAAGCCTCTTTTTCCAACGGACTATTCATTTGTAACTCCATGTTGAATGTTATCGTATGATGGCGGACAGGGGAGTGGAGCCAGAACAGAGGCTCTAAGCCTTTTGTAGTTGCCGCGCATTCTGCAAAACTGTTGGATGCATCGGTCATGAAACTTGCAGCTGTTCCGCAATGGACAAAGTTTCTGATTGCGGAGCATGCAGTGAGAAGTGTCACATCTGGATAGAAACCACTGCTTCGGAGCACTTCAGGCTTCAGAAATGCCACGGAGTTGTTCAACGCAGAAGAGGAGACACGAATGCACATACATGATGTCTAGTGCAACAGCTGCTGGGATGCATCATTGAATCATGATTTATAGACTACACATGGAATAAACAACACCCCCCATGTATAGAAATTATGGTATATCCATGGAGAAAGTGTATACAGTAATATAATAATATATGTAAATATGTATATGTATATATATAAGTCAATCAATATGTATATATATATATATATAGATACTATAGGTATATCATGTGTACCGAAGAAATTCAGATACAGATCCAGTTTCTTATGGTGCACATTGATTTATCATGTGCCGCAAAGACATAACACACCCACAAGCAGCGCGTTGATCATTCCACCATTCCTGCAGATAGCTCAATGCTCCATTTCTGAGGTCATCGAACGCGTGAACATGTTTTCATAAGGATGTCCTTTTCTATAGATATATCTATTACATATATCTGGGTAAATTATAGTGACCTCACTGTGCCTCACTGAAATAATGTTTAGTAATGGATAGATAATGCAAAATGGCCTTGTTTCAGGTGAGTGAATTATTACTATAATTTACCGATATACTGTAACTGTAGATATATATATAGTTCTGCTACAGTTTGAAGGCAATCCAGGATAATTACACTTATAATATATATATATATTTAACGTATATGCAAACATGTTCTGACAGTATTACTGTAAACAAGGTAAGGTAGTGAACAAAAAAAGCAAAACCAGCGGCCTTCTTCCTGCCAAAGAGAGGGTCATAGATCAAAGAGTGCTCATTCTTTCAATAGTGTGCACCTAAATCTAAAAGGCAATGTGTTGAATACCAGTAGGCCCAGATGTTCCATAGTTCCCATATTTTCCTTCAGATATATGTTCCATAGTAGATTTGAATCTATCTACTCCTGGATGAGATCTTTCAACCTCACCTTCCCCTGTGGCCGTTGCCAAGAGTGCTCATCCGGGGCCGCTTTTTTCGGGACCACGGAACCCCGACCGCTGAACTTCTGCCGTGTCGCAGAGGCATGCCCAACAAATAGAGGTGTTTCCTTGTCAAAGATTTGGGGACTATACTAAGAAAATTGGCGTATAAGACTTCATTAGTTGCGTTAGTTGAATCGACTCTTTTTAACAAATATCCGGAGTTTATATATAATTACTCTCGAAAAGGAACAATTGGCTGTAGGAAAAATGTGATAATATCTGATAATCAAAAAAAGTAAATAGTGGTAGCGACATTTTCAAACCCATATATTTGGCGTTTATAACAATGGAACATTGCATGCAGGCCAAAAACCGCTGTGCCCGCCAACAATATCTCCAAAGATCCAGCATGATGTGCAGGTCTCTGAGGTTAACCTTGGCATTCACCTGGACCTAGGTTTTTGTTCTGGTCATTTCTAGGGTAATACAGTACCCTCTGGTTATGACTAACAGTTTGCCATGGAAAATCACCATTTTTGTTAGGTAAACCATCTTTTTCTATGGGCCATTTCCATGGCTATGTTAAATACCAGAGGGTAATACCACACTTGTTTTAATGTATTGTTCAGCCACAAACATTGTGGGTGCGTCGTATGTATTTTTCCAGCCTGCAGTACAGTCTAGTCAAATATTCCCTGTATTTGACCCTTGATTCTATCACACCCATTCAATCCAGACACAGTAGGGGTTTTAGATTCAACTCAGTTCACTAGTAGTAAGGATCCAGCCACCTTCAGATACCTGTGACAATTGGTTGCATCTATATAATCTGAATAGGTTTGTCTACACAGCACCACAAGATTCACCACATTGTTTCAGACTTAGCTGGAGGGAAACTTTAAAACCAAATCTTACATTTTCTGGGAAAAAAACCACTGGTTTTTCCTGTAAGACGTCCCGTAAACTAATCCATTGAAACGAAGAAATCTCGAATCTTCTGCTCTGTTCATAAATCCCAACCCATCCCTCAGATTATGCAGCAGATGAGCCCGGGAGCTTAGCATCAACTTGGTGCAGAGGTCACCAGCTGGGGAAAATGACCACGGAGAACGAGGTTTCATCAAAATAGGTTTCAATATGATTCAATACCAAATTGGATGATTTGGGTCACCCCTATTTTAGGAAACCACCACCCAAAAACGGGGGATTAACTCAATAAAAAGGGAGTGGAATAATCAGGGTTGCGCCAGCCCAAAATAGATAAGCGATAGCCACAGGGGGAGGACATAGGTCATGTTATCTCTTCAATTACCCAGTTTCCTCCCCGTGTATTTGGGGTTTTGGGGCAACCCTGAGGACTATCAAACGATGGAAATCTAGATTACCAAAGTTTCATGCAAAGCCATGTGTTTGAATATTTCTTGGGGGGGCAATTTACCATCATCCATCATCCACAAAGCTAAATTTGATGTTCAACCATGTCTGGGACGATGATTTGCAAATGCTCCCAGCAATGACCAAACCACCAAGCAGGCAAGGTTTCTGGTGATTCTTTCCAATTCAACCTGGTTATGTGGATCTCATGTTCATTGTCAGAAGATGTCAGAAGCATCGCGGCGACCTTTAGGCCCCGATGATGCCAACGTGTGCCACGAATCCGTGAAGGATTTTGTTGTGCTTTATAGTGGTAGATCCGGCACCCTCCAAGACATGTTAATTTCCATCTTGGGAAAAACAAACATGCATTCGTTTGCCCCCTGAAGGCAGGCTAGTCCTTGTTTCCCTTTGTGGTTGCCATGTCGACAGATGGGCGACGAATCTTCTGAGGCGCTACAGGATTCAGCCATGAGGTTGGAATCGCGGGGATGCCGTAAGATACACTGAACAAAATATCTCAAAACTGCCATCAAACAATAGGGAAGAGGATTGACCAGTGGCAGACCAGTGGATGAAATATATGATGAAATGGGCAAGTGCATTTTTGGACAAAGCCATATCGTCAAAGGGGAGTGGAACGAACTACACCTTTATGTTGGGGGTAGTGCGCAAATGCTGAATCCATTGCTTCACCATTCTTTCGGCGTCCAGGCATTGCCTACATTAATGGTGTATACCTGTTCCATTGGTTCAGTCGAGTTTTTACTGCCGGTCGATGAATGGCAGTCGGATTCAGTAGGATGATGAATTACTTGCGATCATTGGTTGTACATCCGTCACATGCAGAAAACCATGTGTTGATTTTAAATAACAACTCTCAACTCACCCTTTTCTTGCTTAGGCACCCTTTTCGATTGCCTTCTAGCCACTGGTTGTTGGCAAATGTTGCTGAAATCAAGTAATAAATCACTTGCTATTGGTCATACCCAAATTTCTGGTGAACTCATGTCTTGTTGTGCTCATGTTTTTGAAGCCATCCCAAGCGGCACAGGGTTTCGAGTCGATGAACCCGAGCCCCGTCACGCCGTTTCCGAGTCCATCAGGAGGACGGCCCAAGACGGTAGGTTTCTTTTGGGTTTTAACGAACTAACCTGGTTGGTGGTGACTGGAACATGGCTTTATTTTATGACTTTCCATATTAATTGGGAATGTCATCATCCCAACTGACGAACTCCATGATTTTTCAGAGGGGTTGAAACCACCAACCAGTACTTGTAACGTGGTAATTAAAGCCACGATATGTTTTTTTTTGACGACTGGCACAAGCACCAACCTATTTTCTGTGAAACGTTTTGGACAGGGCAGGGGTGGTATTTGGAGAATTTCCGCACAGCCCAGGGTTTGAAGAGTGACTGCCATGAAAACATCTCGCCTGCTGTTGTTAAGACAAGTTGCTGCTACATGTTTTGCCAATACAGAATTATACCAACTTTTCAGAATATGTACTGTACTTAAAAAATAGAAAAGTGAAATCCTATGAAATCCTACTAAGACAGTGGTACATGACGTTTCTATCTTTTGGGGCTTTGCTATACATTGAAGTCTTGCACATGCTCCATACCGCTGATGCCATGCCCATTTGGGTGAACTACACTACCGGGCTACCGCTCATTGTGACGGTCAGTGTTTTGATGATAGGTTTTCGTACAGGGACCCGTACAGGGACCCATCATGACCCATCATGACCCATCATGACCCATCATGACCCATCATGACCCATCTCAAAAGCACCAATGATTTTAGATTGATAAGTTGATATAGTTTAGCCATGTTTAGCCAGATATCAGATAAATGGATATAAATGATATAAATGGCACTTTCCCAGCATCTACCCAAACAATGGCATAAATGTAGCAAAGTATACCATGGAGGGCAGACTTGGTGGTTCACCCCAGTTGGTACTCATGTTAGAGCCACGATTACAAGTAGGGTAGGCAGGTTTAGTCAGGTTAGTCCAATTAGAACTCGGGTTACAAGCTATTCTAACTCGGGTTAGCCACCAAGTATGGATTTGGGTTTATGTGAAAATACCGCAAAATCCTTTGGTTTGTAGTTGTCACCATTTTCCCTATTAAAATTGCTGTTTATGGGTATAGCAAATGTTCAGACAAACCCAAATCAGATTAGTTGGTTAATATCTCCATTTATCCCCATGAAATCAGATGAAATTTCATGAAATCCCATTAAATACCATATCACGAAGGTCCGCAGTCCACCCATTGCCGTGCCCAATGTGTCAAAAAGTCGTCCGCGAGGAAAACCCAGCGCCAGAACATACTATCGAGGTGAGACCTTCGAGTCCTCATCATCTTTCATCTGTTTACTACCATCTGGTTATTTAACATAGCCATGGAAAATCATCATGTTTAATAGGTAAACATAGGTCAACCATCTATTTCTATGGACCATTTCCCATGGCTATGTTAAATAACCAGAGGGTACTGTTGTTTCAAGTTTTGAAAATAGGCCTTGAAAGTCTTATTGCCCTGTCTTGTAATTTAGTTTGGCGCTATATGATGTATGTATAAAAACACTATATATATACATATACATATATATATATATACATATAGGGATATGTAAAGATTTATGGTATCCAGCTGCAGTGTTTGGGACTATATATGCCCAAGATAGGAAAGACAAAGCACCAAGGTATACTGAGCGTCTCCGGCCACTGTGCGGTGACCTTCTCCACAAGATGGGTCAGAAAATGTCAGAATTCGGTGATTTAACACATATGGAAAATCACCATTTCTTACAGATAAATCATTCTATAAATGGACCTTTTCCCTATATAGTTTTATGATATTTTACCGAAGGCTACGCATGCTACGCACTTGGCGCAGGTCAAACGCAAAGTCCAGATGCCATCGGTTTTAGACATCCAGCGTACCCTGGACTGGCATTGGAAGCATTGGATCAACCGGAGCCCACAGAGAGAGGCTGTTTTTTGATAAAATCTGTGGGGTACCCTCTGGTAAACATACAAAAAACTATGGAAAATTGCCATTTATAGTTTATTTACCTATGAAACATGGTGATTTTCCATAGCTATGTTGGTTTCCCAGAGGGTACACGGTTTCAAACGGAGATTGATACTGTGGATGGTTACGAAATCCTGCACCAGGCAGGGGAACTATGAAAGGTACCTATGAAACACTGTAAATAATGGGAAAACCCATTTACCAACTGGTGCAGGATTTCTTCCATCCGCAGTATGACGATGAATATGCAAAAGGCATATTTTATCCTTTGGGGAACATATGATCAAACTGATGGGTTTTCCATCTATTAGTTCACTGATGTTTACTGGACTGCACAGCCTGGTAAGGACTACGTGATTGCAAGCTGGTGCATTGTTGCATTTTTTTTCGAGGCTGGCATAGTTCGGATAGATTCAATCACCTTTCTTCCCCATGAGTGAGATACTTCCTGCAAGCTGCTGCCAGTACCACTTATCATGATACTGTATGTTTGTCCAAAATGCGACCCAAACATGATGCGTACCACGCGCAACAAGGACTGTTCTCAATGATTTTGATAGTTTGCAAAAAAAAACGCGATATCACCCATACCCATATGCTCCATGTATGGAATAATTACCAACATTTGCCCCATAAATGACCCAGTTTTGTAGGTAAATATACCATACATGGAGCATATGGGATAGATGAATGACATGGAGGAAAGAAACCTCACATTTTGGCCTTAAATCAGATGTAGGGTTACTTATGAAGCATCCAGTATGATACGAATGATGAGGGTGCGCATCTGGATGACCAACTGCGCTAGGTTTACTTTCAGTGCATGATGTGATGAGGTGGAGTTTTCCTATATATATATATACACATAGCAACCACATGCAACCCTACAAGACAGAAAAGCCTCAATTTTCAGTTTGACTTTATTGTTCTTTCTTTTTGGGGGTTACTATATGATACTATGTAGATCTGTGTAGATATTTTCGATTGGTGTCACATAATTTGTTATTATGTTTACTGTTTATTATTATCTGTTACTTATGTGTTTACTGTTTATTATTATCTGTTACTTATGTGTTTAATGTTGATCGAACTATTCAAAATTTCAACCGCAACCTCAAACGAATGGATATCTGTCGAATCTTCCGGCCCAAAACTGGGCATTACTCGCCTGAAATAGCAACTGTCAGATCTCAAACAAAACATTGCCAGCCAGCAATATTTAATACTTCATAATGGTTTATGATGATCAGTATGATGGTTAACAATGGTGCTGCAGCTTATTAACCTACTTACAGTACTGTAACCCTCTGGTGTCATCAAACATAGCTGGGAAATCTCCGACATAGCTGTCATCAAGGTTGTTTTCACTGAGAAAATCAGCCATTATAAACTCAACCTTGATGACCAGATGATTTATAGCGTTTATATATAGGTTCTGTAGTATATATATATATATCATCCATTATATATATATATATCATAGCTTCATTATAAACCCAACGGTGGATTTTCCAGCCATGTGATGACCAGTCCAGGTACATGTTGCTGTTGCATGTCCATCTGATCCTCACTGGACCATGATACCATGATACCATGATCTGTCCAGGTTTGCAGCCAATTTTGGAGGACAAGTTGTCGGATGGACGGGGGTTGTTCATGGGAAAAGGGTCTAACAGACCTTCGGTTCATCTTAAGTGTCACATAAAATGACGTAGGGAATTTGCAGGAAACTCATGTGTTGACTCTCAGTTACAACATGTTATCCTGTATTTTTTTGTGAACGCGAGTCTGGGAAAGTGAACAGGAAATCCAACTCAGGAGAAATCGGAATCCTCATCATCCAGCACAGGAAACTGACGGCCTCGACGAAGCATGCGAAGCATGATGTGTTCAAGTGGAAGCAAATCCTGCACCTTTTGTTGGTTCAAGGGTTTGACTCCATATACCCTTCATATACCCTTCATATACCCTTCTCATTACCCTTGCACTTTTCTTTTCCTTCAAGTGATGGGACAAAATTGTTCAGTGCCTGACCGCCGCAGGGTACTCTGGAGTGATGCCGGGATATAGTCCAGGCGGGGCTTCATTGTCATTGGACAAGGGGGCTCTCTGCAGAGAAATCGCCTGAAGGCTAGCGAAGGATCCTAAGGTTGGCCATGTTGTGGTGTCTCTAAGACTTTTTGGACTTGGTAGTTCAATTGTTGAGGGTGGAGGAAGGGTAGTTGGAAAGCCCATCATGGATGTTATGTGTGGACTCTGCCACTATCCCTTCTGGCCATCGAATGTCAAGCTATCTCAAGTCCTCAGTCCGTCGAAATACTCAGGGCATGTCAGGGCCATTTCAGATATCATGACTTTCCAATGGCAAGTGACCCCAGAACCCAAGAACTTGGAAGAACAGAGCCATTCTGAGTGACTTTTCCTTCCCAGGCCTACTTTTTCTGGCTCACTGCATTTCGTGGGACTCAATTCCCAGCGGACAAACCCTACCCAACTCGTAACCCAGGTATACAAGCCACTTAGTAGTGAGAGGATCTCGCTCAGGAACTGGTTAGTAACATTTCATAACCCTGGTTAGCAAGTCCCCGATTGGTGGCTTATCATGCTTATCACATCAAACAAAATGGACCATAAGTATGTGACTGGTTGCAACAATTGTTCATCATATTTCATTATTGTTCATGATCATTAACCGTCATGAACCATTAATCATCATTAATGATCATCACATATATATATATTATACTATATATATATACTAATCGTCCATCCTCAACCATTGATCATCATTTATGGTCACTTCCCAGGAGGATATTATGGCCACGGAGCTATGAAGTCTTGGGAAGAGCGTGGATACATTTCCCAACCTTTGCGCGCAGCGCGCCAGACACTGAAAAAAAGGGGGAATGGATCAGGATGAGCTAACCCCGAAACAATTGCGGCATGGATTGTGACAGGACAGAGATGGACAAAAAATTACATGTTGTCCAAATTTGCGCAAAATTCTACTAGAATGTTCAGAGAAAGTCGGCAAAATACCTGGTTTTATGATAGATTTTAGATGGTTTCATGTTAAAAAACATTACATTTTGCTGGGATGATTGGCACCCCAAAAGTCGGCAGAATGCCCCGCCACCGAGGCAGCAACCGGCGACAACGCTCCATTTGCT
>CAMXCT020000375.1:0-190000 GCA_947184155.2 Cladocopium goreaui | reverse complement strand
AAATGAACGGGTTGCAGGTACGTCACCAAGCGTCCCTGGTGATATCCTAGGAGCATATGAGGAGCTTCGTTGGATGGATCCTCATACGTCCTCTCCATCCCCCTGCATATTTTTGTATGAACATGCGCAGTTAACCATTCCCTGTGCTAGAAGGGTGTACACACATTCTGAAGATCTATATAGCACTACAAGGGTCTAAGATGTTACGCCCACTGTGCAGATCGTCTCCACGCATAGATCCCCAGCGGATGTGTCCCTCTGTCTCGATGTCCCACGTGCACAGCAGCCGACCCGGGGCCTGGTCAACGGCAAAAGCCGGAACAAGATGGCGCCGGCGTCGAGCTAATGCTTTTGCAGATTCAAAGGCGTACGCGCAACGATCTCTGAACTTGTTACGTGTTTCGATGATTTCCGTGATTTCTCCTGCTACATCAGTGAAATGGATATATCTAAGACTCCATGTTTTTGGGTTGACACTACTCAACAGCGCTGAGGTTCTTAATTTGTTTGTTTTTAAGAGTTGTCGTTGTAGGGGACAGCACAAATTGATCATCATGTTTTGTTTTCTTTAGCTACAGGTGCCGTAGCCTGTGAATTATCTGTGAATTTAGGACACACTTCTAGACTAGTTTGAAATTTGGAAACTGCGTGGTGGTTCATTTCTTTTGCTGGGCAAGGCTATCCTCATTTTACAGCCAGATGCCATCACCGAGGAAACAGCAGAAACTGAATCCTTTACAACTGCAAGTGTCATGTTGTTGCGCAGCCAAGCAATTTATTTTCGGAGTCTCTGAGCCCTCTTCGAGCCAGCTGGCAGCCATCCCAAGATTAGGACACATTGTGATTTTCCACAGATCTGTGTGGCACATTCTTCACAAATGGGATAACCTTGATTTGCCCTGCGGGCTGCAAAAATCGAGGTGGCGGCCAGACTTGGATAAGCTCACGCATTTTGCAATTCTTTGCAACTGGCAACTCGGCCAAACGGCTGAGGGCTCGCAACGCGGAAAGTGTTGTCGACGGTCAACGACCTGGGGATCGTTGGACGCTTTGTTGCATTTGTATCCCTGGAGATCCAGGTTTGCCCGTGTGCAGCAGCTAGCTTGCGCCTGGCATCTTGGATAGCGCCAACGAGGCCAACGGCTTGTTTTCGTGGCTAATTTTTGCACTTTTTTGATGGCACTTTCCATCATCCTTCCATGGCGGTTGCACGTTTTCTGTTGGGTCTGAAAATGGCAACCGCCCAACAGACAAACAATTTTACGTGACAGTGCTGAAGGATGAGTTTCGTGTCACTTAAGCTGTGACATGGCAAGCTCCAAAGCCCAGCATTGAGACCCTGGGACCATAGCGTACAGGATGCCAAGGAGTTGCATTTAAACCTATATAACAAATAAAATATCAGTATGAGTCAAGATTTAAACCCTGTGGCACCACAGATTGTAGTAATGTAGTATGTGTTTATTAGTCATCAAATTATGGGGGAAGCCAGTTTTGACCCATATTCATATATAGCATTTTTATCATTTTTTGGGAAAACCTGACAAGTAAAGGACAAACCTTTCGGTAGCCTGTTCTCCCAGTCGAATAGCAAATGTCCGTGGAGAGGAGACAGGGCTGTCCCCCATGTCCTGAGGGCTGATGCTTGTCTACAAAATGAAAGATAAATAAAGCATGAAATTAAGTTGATATGGTGATTCACAAATTGGTTAAAGTGCACTCCCCCTATTTGATATTGGATTGTCACTTCAAATCACTTTACTCTTAGACATGCCCCGGATCTTCCCAGATTTACAGGATGATTACCCCAAACAATCGATAGCTTATAACCAACCACTATTGAAGCGGTATCCCCAAGTAACCAACGATGGTTTTTTTCATCAAACAAATCCGGGTTGACATGAAGATCATGAAGTGTTCAGAAATATACTTCTGAAGTTTGATGGCCTTGAAATGGCCTTGACATGGCCTTTTATTATGTGAGATGATGATCCCGATTCATTGACTGCTTGGGATGGTTTGAATCGGGCTTCGAGACGTCCTACCCTGTGATCAACCATGGCTGGCTCGGAAATCTTTGAACTAAGTTTGGGAAAATTATCGAACAAAATAGGATTGTCCATTGCCATGTTTTTGCATTTGCCAAGTGAGATGGTACTATGATGTACCCTTTGGTAATGACTAACATAGCTATTGAAAATGGCCCAGTCGAAATAGTTGGTTTTCCCATTAAAAGTGGTGGATCTTTCCAGTTCGCTATGTTAGTTTACCAGAGGGTAAAATCCTTATATTCCATAATATATGGGATAATCCTTCCCATTGACTCATATTTTTCAAGATGGTTATTGCACCACCAGCCTGATGATGTACTATGGCCACATAAATAGTTGATTTTCCCATTAAAAATGGTGATTTCCCATAGCTATGTTAGTTTACCAGAGGGTACTATGGTACTTCTTTCCTCCCAAGACGCTAGCATTGTCTTCAAGACGTCCCGAACAGATGTCGGCCATGCACTGATCTTAAGTTCCGATTCAGCATGGACATGCCCTTGTCAACCATTATGGTGATATATATATATATATATAAATGTATATATATATATAAATGTATATATATATATAAATAGTATAGTGATATATACAGTATATATATATGGTCATATATGGAGGTGTCCTTAAATGTTGGCACCTCTAAATCATAGATTTTAATACGCGCTTAATAGGTTGTTTCATCATAAACCATCCATTTTGGGGATCCCTTATTTGCTGAACCCCTTTTAATATACATATATATATATATATTATGTCTTCATCAGAAAAACCTATGGTCCACCATTATTTTCATCCGCAGCGACCAGCAGTACAGTCGTCATGTTGTTAGCGGTGAGCGGATTCGGAGGGGTTGCCTCTTTGAGGCATGGAAAATATCGACGCTTACGACGCTGAGAAACAGTTGTTTGCTCCCTGTGTTTCCGTGCCTAAATTCCGCCATGATCCTCTTTGCTTGCATGTTTGTGCGTTTTTTTTGGCCTTATCTTTGATAGCGCTCTAGCTTTTGGGAGAGCACCTGCCTTCAGTCCTCATAGCTATACTGCATCATTTCATACGTAGACGGAGTTGCTGCAGGCCAGCTTAAATGTTTGATCTTGGGAGATTTCATCCAAGACACAAATTGATATCCCGACACATGCCTGCAGCTCCAGATTTGGAAGGCTGAACGAATTCCCATTTACGACATGTTCCATTGCGCCGATGCTGTTGCTTTGCAAAGTCTTTGTTTATGCTTTATCAATCGCACTCTGTAGATGTTTGCGTCAACAATAGTCTAATAAACCCAATGCCATAAACCATCCCATTCAGCAACCTTTTGGGTCATTTTGAATCAGCCCAAACAGGGGTAGACCGTAATACCCAATAACCTCTAGTCAGGATGGTTTATTTTTGGGTTTACCACATCGCTGTAGTGGACTTTTGGTGATATCAGCGGGTCTCTGTAGCCTTGTTTGCAACCTCTGCAAGCTGTTTGCTTGTCAAGCCCACCAAAGTGTGTGTCGTAGTAAAGTTTCATGTAATTTCGTGTCAATGTATCACACTGACATCAGTCTGTCACTCTTTGGTAGGTTCATTTGGTATTGGCTGATGGCACCAAAGGTCATCGGGATATATGGCTGGCTGGTGTTTCTAACTGCAGTATGTTTGACCTTCCTCCCGGATTTGGACAGATGCTCCCAACATCTCCCAACTAGCACCAATGGTTTCCCAGCCAGGCCTCATTGACAGGTCATCTCCGCCTTCACGCGCTCTAAGCTAGGGTATCTCTCAGCTTGTGGGGGGCAAGAAAAATCACTCCAGCTGGACCACGGTCTAACCTGAAATCACCATGGATCCTGCTGTTTGTTTTCTAAAGTAGAAACATAAATCACTTGTTCCTGGCTAATACATGCTAATATATTTTTTAATTCCCGAGAGCGTCTGAGCGCAGGGTTCTTCCAATAGTGGGGGTCTGTATCTCATCTTATCATCTTCACATCTTCACATCTTCTCATCTTCACATCTTCTCATCTTCTCATCTTCACATCTTCACATCTTCTCATCTTCACATCTGCTCATCTTCGCATCTTCACATCTTCACATCTGCTCATCTTCACATCTTCTCATCCTCACACCTTCACATCTTCACATCCTCACATCTTAACATCTTCTCCTCTTGCTCTCTTGCCCTCTTGCCCTCTTGCCCTCTTCTTCACATCTTCTCATTCTCACATCTTCACATCTTCACATCTTCACATCCTCACATCTTCACATCTTCTCCTCTTGCCCTCTTGCCCTCTTGCCCTCTTGCCCTCTCCTTCTTTTCTATTTCTCTTCTGAAGGCGGGGGCAGGGGCAGTGCCAACGAGACGGCACGAAACGCAACCCTTTCGCACGAAATGAGGTTCGATCGTCAAAAACTGAGGTAAAATTGCGATTTCAAGGTGTCCGCCGCAACCCTTTCGCACGAAACGAGGTTCGATCGTAAAAAACTGAGGTAAAATTGCGATTTCAAGGTGTCCGCCGCAACCCTTTCGCACGAAACGAGGTTCGATCATCAAAAACTGGGGTAAAATTGCGATTTGCAAGTCGTCCCGCGCACCTTTTCGCACGAAATGAGGTTCGATCGTCAAAAACTGAGGTAAAATTGCGATTTGCAAGTCGTCCCGCGAACCCTTTCGCACGAAATGAGGTTCGACCGGCAAAAACTGAGGTAAAATTGACGATTTGCAAGGTGTCCGCCGCAACCGTTTCGCACGAAACGAGGTTCGATCGCCAAAAACTGGGGTAAAATTGCGATTTTCATGTTATCCGGCATGGAAAAGCTGTATGTAAACGCATCTGTGTGTAAAAGCGTCTGTGTGTAAAAGGCTGTGTGTAAAAGCGTCTGTGTGTAAAACTGTCTGTGTGTAAAAGCGGCTGTGTGTAAAAGCCTCTGTGTGTAAAAGTGTCTGTGTGTAAAAGCCTCTGTGTGTAAAAGCCTCTGTGTGTAAAAGCGTCTGTGCTTACAAGTTTCAAAAGTCTCTGTGTGTAAAAGCGTCTGTGTGTAAAAGCTTCTGTGTGTAAAAGCGTCTGTGTGTAAAACTGTCTGTGTGTAAAAGCGGCTGTGTGTAAAAGCCTCTGTGTGTAAAAGCGTCTGTGTGTAAAAGCGCCTGTGTGTAAAAGTGTCTGTGTGTAAAAGCCTCTGTGTGTAAAAGCCTCTGTGTGTAAAAGCGTCTGTGCTTACAAGTTTCAAAAGTCTCTGTGTGTAAAAGCGTCTGTGTGTAAAAGCTTCTGTGTGTAAAAGCGTCTGTGTGTAAAACTGTCTGTGTGTAAAAGCCTCTGTGTGTAAAAGCCTCTGTGTGTAAAAGCGTCTGTGTGTACAAGTTTCTGTGTGTAAAAGTCTCTGTGTGTAAAAGCGTCTGTGTGTAAAAGCTTCTGTGTGTAAAAGCGTCTGTGTGTAGAACTGTCTGTGTGTAAAAGCGGCTGTGTGTAAAAGCGTCTGTGTGTAAAACTGTCTGTGTGTAAAAGCGATTGTGGTGTAAAAGCGTCTGTGGTGTAAAAGCGTCTGTGTGTAAAAGCGTCTGCGTGTAAAAGCGTCTGCGCGTAAAAGAGTCTGTGTGTGAAACCATCTGTGTTCAAAAGTGTCTGCGGTGTAAAAGCGTCTGTGTGTGCGAGCGTCTGTGTGTAAAAGCGTCTGTGTGTAAAAGCGTCTGTGTAAAAGCGTCTGTGTGTAAAAGCTTCTGTCTGTAAAAGCTTCTGTGGGTAAAAGCTTTGTGTGTAAAAGCGTCTGTGCTAAAGCAACTGTGTGTAAAAGCGTCTGTGTGTAAAACTGTCTGTATGTAAAAGCGCCTGTGTGTAAAAGTGTCTGTGTGTAAAAAGGGCCTTGTGTGTAAAAGCGTCTGTGTGTAAAAGTGTCTGTGTGTAAGAGCTTCTGTGTGTAAAAGCTTCTCTGTGTAAGGGGTTCTCTGTGTAAAAGCTTGCTCTGTGTGAAAGCTTCTGTGTGTAAAAGTGTTTGCGATGCAAACTATTGTCTTGTACTTGTGTTTTATTGTCTTGATACTCCTCTTCTCGACTGCCTATAACACATCTTTAATATATTGTTTTGTAATATGATGTCTCCATACTAACAAGAGAAGACCCTGCTCCTCTACGCTCTCGGGCCATCCGTCGTCTAGTTTTGTTTTGCAACTTGCAAGCATGGCATGACACCTGATGCCTTGCTGGCCCATGGCAACTTTCAAGTGTGGGAAAGGCACCACAGATGTCGGTGTGGGTGGCACTGGGGCCTGGTAAGCCACGGTAAGACTTGAACATGGCAGCAGTGTCCCAGCAACGTTTCAAATCATCATCCTTCCCATGGAGCCAACCCAGATGCCCAGGTGTGCTGTTACTTTTCATCACAAGCCTCTGTGTCGCAGTGGTACGGCTCCCTGCGCTCTGATGTGCTTCTGGGGTTCTCCCCTGTGAGGATGTTTTTCCCCACCTGCCAGGTGAGGGTTGTTAGATTTTATCAGAGTTGTTCTCCTCCTCGGCTAGCTGTCCTCCTCCTCCTCCAGTTTCTCCTCGACCATTCGACCATGTCTGCATCAACTTCCACCTGCACTTCCGCCTTGCCAACTCTTCGCCAAGCTCTTTGCCAACTTCCCAGCTCAGTGTGCACCGCTGGACCTCAACCTGGGACCTTCCCAGCTCAGTGTGCACCGCTGGACCTCAACCTGGGAGCTGCCCAGCTCAGTGTGCACCGCTGGACCTCAACCTGGGACCTGCCCAGCTCAGTGTGCACCGCTGGACCTCAACGGCCAGATAGAATGCCAGAAGATATGCCAGATAGAGTGTTAGAAGATATGCCAGATAGAATGCCAGAAGATATGCCAGATAAAATGCCATGAGATATGCCAGATAGAATGCCAGATAGAATGCCAGATAGAATGCCAGATAGAATGCCAGAAGATATACCAGATAGAATGCCAGAAGATATGCCAGATAGAATGCCAGAAGATATGCCAGATAGAATGCCAGAAGGTATGCCAGATAGAATGCCAGAAGATATGCCAGATAGAATGCCAGAAGATATGCCAGAACATATGCCAGATAGAATGCCAGATAGAATGCCAGAAGATATGTCAGAATAAATGCCAGAAGATATGTCAGAACATATGCCAGATAGAATGCCAGAAGGTATGTCAGAATATATGCCAGAAGATATGCCAGATAGAATGTCAGATAGAATGCCAGAAGATATGCCAGATAGAATGCCAGAAGATTTGCCAGATAGAATGCCAGAAGATATGCCAGAAGATATGCCAGATAGAATGCCAGATAGAATGCCAGAAGATATGTCACGATAGAATGCCAGAAGATTTGCCAGTAAGGAATTGTATAAATGTCATGGTGGGGATCACACGAAGTAAAGTTTTTTTTAACGAGAACTCATGATCATTATATTCTATATATTTATATAATATAATTATGATCAAAAAAATAAGTACGGATAAACTGATAAACTGTTGTGTTTTATGGATCCCCCAACATTAAAAAACACCTTCAACATATGCATCGGTTCTGCCTGGGCGTATGTGTGTCAGTCACCAAGACCATGGCTATCCCAACAGTTCTTGGACCGTTTAGTTGGAGTACCCAAAAGCACCCCCAGACCATGTAATCCCACCAACCCAATATGAGCAGCAATACCAGTAGTACCACACAAGGCGGTGGCGGAAGTTTCAAAGATTGGACACTATGGGAGATGTGAGTTGTTGTGATGCATGGATGGCAGAGCAAATCCGCTGATGGACCGAAAGGTGGTTGGAGTTGTGCTGTTTGGAGTGGTTGCAGTGCTCACCTCACCCACCACTGCTGGATGTAGTGTGGTGTAACGCAAAGTAGCTGTAGTGTAGTGTAGTGCTTGTTGTAGCTGTAGTGTAGTGTAGTTGTAGTTGCAGTGAAGTACAGTTAGTGTAGTGTAGTTGTAGTTGTAGTTGTGACCGTAGTTGTAGTTGTAGTGTGGTGTAGTTGAGTTGCAATTGTAGCTGCAGTAGTAGCTGTAGTAGCACTAGCAGCAGCAGCAGCAGGAGGAGGAGTAGTTAGTAGTATTAGCAGTAGCAGTAGCAGCAGTAGCAGCAGCAGCAGTTGTTGCTATTGCTGTTGCTGTCGCTGTTGTTGCTGCTGCTGCTGATGGTGTTGTTGTTGTTGTTGCTGCTGCTGTTGTTGTTGTAGCTGTAGGTGTAGTGTAGTGTTGCCTAGTGGTAGTTGTAGTTGCAGTAAGTGCAGTTGTAATTGTAGTGTGGTGGTAGTTGTAGCATCCCTACCCTCTCAAAAATGGAATTTGAGAGCGGGTGAGCCGTACTGAAATTTCATTTTAAAATTCCATTTTTGCAATCATGATTTCTCAATGATCAATATTCCTCGTCATTCCATGTCATTGGCAAGCAGATGAAAATTAAATACTTGCACTTAGCTCCGGAGGAGCTAAGCACATGTCAGACTGAAGCAGCACATGTGTAGGGATGGCATCCCTCCAAAAATTGCGCTGCCGTCATATACTTGCGCTTAGCTCCTCCGGAGCTAAGCGCAAGTATTTTCTAACCAGTGCCTAAGGCTTGTTAAGAAATGTTACTTCACAATTCCATTTGAGGGGTTGGATCACTATCCCAGGGTTTCCAAGCAAAAAAATGGAATTCGACAGGTTGGTTTTGTCCCCCCCGCGCACTCCCCCTCTATATAGGGGTAGGGATGTTGCAGCTGTAGCTGTAGCTGTAGTAGTAGTCGTAGTAGTCGTAGTATAGTCGTAGTAGTCGTAGTAGTCGTCGTAGTCGTAGTCGTAGTAGCTGTTGCTGTTGTAGTTGCAGTTGTAATATAGTGCGGTTGGACGTCTATGCCAAACATGTGGTGCTTGTAGCATTTTGACTTCCAAATGTGCTTCACGACACAACGCCGTGCACTTCTTCGACATCTAATCTATGCTTCCAAAAGTGCTCCGAGAGTGGTGTGCCGTTATCATTTTGACTTCCAAATGTGCTTCCTGCCACAATGGCGTGCACTTTTTGAACATCTCAACTTCCAAAATGCTCCGAGAATGGTGTGCTGTTAGGATGTTGACTTCGAAATGTGCTTCACGTCACAACGCCGTGCACTTCGACATCTAAACTTCCAAAAGTGCTCCGAGAATGGTGTGCTGTTAGCATGTTGACTTCCAAATGTGCTTCGCGCCACAGTGACGTGCACTTTTTGAACATCTCAACTTCCAAAAGTGCTTCGAGAATGCTGTGTTTTGTACATTTTGACTTCGAGATGTGCTTTGTGCCACAATGGCGTGCACTTTTTGAACATCTCAACTTCCAAAAGTGCTGCGAACATGTGGTGCCACAACAGCATGCAATTTTTGATCGCTCAGCTGACCCCGCACCCGCCGCTTTAGCGAGCCTACTTTTCTACCTTCGGAGCCACAAAACATTGGAAAACACACATATGTTTACAGTGTTTCGCGATTTTTCTACCTGTTCGCTTACCTGCATCTTCCTTCTGACTCTTTCTCTTCTCTGATCTTCTTTCTTCTTCCTTTCTCATTCTCTGACTCTTCCCACCTCTGTGCTTTTCCATCTCTCCATATTGTCGGAAGTTTGACTTCTAAAGTTCCTTCGATTAAACACCCCCATTCTATGACTAGGGTCCAAACATGTCCAAAATATGTGTAAACACTTATTCAACAATACTCACGTTTATGCGGAGTTTTTGATGGTATTACTCCTTGCCATCCACCCATCACCATTCCAATGCAGCATCCTTGTGCAGAGTCATACCATGCGATACTTAGCTGGAACTATGTGACAGGGAAGTCCATTGAAATCTCCCAATTAAATACACGGCTCGCAAGTTACCAGCCACTTCACTTTAAAAACACCAACCGCGGTGACAACTACGCAATTACCACAACATCATAGCAGCTCCTAATCATACTTTCACCACGAAACATGCGGCCAAAATCGACTCCGATTCTTCGAGGCATTTCTGGTGCAACCCATGGTGGCCCAAGTCCACCTGCGATTGAGCGTAGGTGACGCTAGCTGCGGCCGCACACGTTGAGGGATGTGGCGGCCATTCAGGTGGTGAGATTTCAGCTTTTGGCGTGAAATCGTAAACCGAATATGAAGGATATAAATGAAAAAACAACAGCATTTGGGATATGCCGGGATATGAGGATGGCTCATAAAAACATTGACATCTTGCGACTTTGGATGGTTGTTTGACGAGAATTGACAATGTCAACTATGTCCATTTTTTAGCAAACAAAAATATGGCATCATTTCACATCGCCCCATCTGAGATCCTAAAAGGTCATTCATGGGAGAAAAGATGAGAAAAACAGTTTGGTGTTGTCACAAAGCTAGAGGTTGCCGCATCAGTACAACACAATCGATTCAATAATCTCCTTCAAGCGGTGCTGCTTGCTGCTTTCAACAGGTGGAAGTGGAAGTGAAGAACCATTTGCAAAACGGAAGCACAAATTTTATCTTTATGGCACAACAACCAACCAACCATGTGTTCATCAGTTTCCGGCAGTTTCGCACTTTGAACATGTTCAAACATGGAACATCATGGAGTCATGGAGCTGCCTTTTTGCAGTTTTGGCCCTCAGCACTGATAAATGGATATATATATATATATATGGGACTATACTTCCTGCAACTAAGGTTATATATGTATAATATGTATATTTAAATATATATATATATACATAGATATATGTACTTACATTTTAATAATATTATACGTATAATATTTCTGAAATAGTGTATACTATGATATTTATATATATGTGTATGTAAATATGATCATTTATTGTTGATTTGAAGCTATATAAATATATCTTTATATCTGTATATATATATATTGTATATATATATATATATATAATCTGCATATTTAAATATATACATATATATATACATATATAAATAATATTAAATATATTTTATATTATTTGTATTATATATAAATTATATATTATCTATTCTATATATATATTATATATATATATTAAGTAATATTTTTTTACATTTATATATATTTTCTTTATTTATATATATATTAACTGTTTTCAAATATACATCTACATATATTAGCATGTTTCATATATATATATATCATATTTCATACATATTTATAATATTTGATATATATATATATACAATATATATATATATTTAAGATATATATATATACACATATATATATATATCACCTAAATGGAGTAAATCCGCCATATTGTATATGGGATCCAGGTGACCTGCCCCGCCAGGAAAGCGCCTTGAACTTCCAAAGGAAGTGGCTGGCTGGTTGGCAAGCACCTCAGAGGCGCCGTGGCCGTGCTCTGCTCCGGGTTTTGACTGGAAGGTGAAGAACAACATACAGCGAACCACGACAACAACAACAGCAGCAGCAGCAACAGCAGCAGCAGCACCAACACCAACAACACCAACAACACCAACAACACCAACAACACCAACAACACCAACAACACCAACAACACCAACAACAACACCACCAACACCAACACCACCACCAACACCACCAACACCAACACCACCACCAACACCACCACCAACACCACCACCACCACCACCAACAACAACAACGACAGCAACAACAACAACAACAAAAAAAAAAAACGACAACAACGTCAACATGTTGATGTTCATGTCAATGTTGATGTGAATGTGAGTATGCATGTGAATGTGAATGGGAAATATAATTAACACCTGTGGGAAACTGGGAACAACTGCTTCAAAAAAAGTTTCCGGGGATATTTGGTTGGTGCCTCAAGCTACCCAAGGGATGGCTCTCCAAGGCACCACGATGTTTGCCAATGACATCCAATGACGTCCAATGATTGATGATCGCCCGGATCCACGATCTAATATATGCAATGTGTAATTGGGCAATGTCATCTTGGCATTGAGAACTGGAGAGATAGAGCTGAAGACCTTGTGCGTTGCTTCTCCAGAACCTCTTGGGAAAGTCACCACAACCATTTCAGGCACCTCCACACAGGGTGGTAAACATGCGTTAGTATTGGTCAAATTTGGGCTGTTCATGAGTGGTTCCCAAGATCTTGAAGAAATTACCACTAATCACTAAGGTGTTTTAACGATGTTGGTATGTAAAGATACATACTGTTGTTCTTAGGTATGGTTCCCATGTTTATCGCTCAATTAAAATTAAGTTCCGGCTTTTTTTTGCGCTGAGGCCCTTTTGATTGTTGGTTGAACCACTTTGAATCCCTATGTTCAGTTCTCACGTCGTTTCAAGGCGCCTTCTGCAGTAGTGAATGCGGGGATCTTGGTTGACTGGTGCTGCAAGTACCCCTTGGATTCTGGGATGAGCCATGTGGAGGAGGAACCCGAAGAGAGGGACGTGTGGGGTAAAGCTCCGATTTGGCGGGTTCCTACCACCATATACCAACCATATTCGACCCTTTTTTGGTGAAATTGGGGACAGATTGTTAATACGCATTAAGTTTGTTGATTGTGCTTGCCACATCAATGTGAAGTGAATTGGTTTAACAAGTATAAATGAAATTTCAAGCAACCCCAACTAAGAGTTGATCAGAGGCTCCATGGGATTCAACGAAGATGACGCGGAAAGTCACAGCGACAAAGATGTGACCAAAGTTTGACTGATGCCAGCAAACATTGGCAGATAAGTTCTATGATGTCCTATGAGTTGTGACAGCTCTCATCAGCGACTGGTGGACAATATACGGGGAAAATTTCATTGATGGGCCCCCTTTCCAAGTGCGCCCTTCCCATGGCATTCCGGCACCATGGCTGGCTATAGGGGAAGGTCTCCTAGTTTTTCTATCGACCAGGCGAACAGCCTGGTATATGTGGGGATATGCGACATTGAATACTTGAAACCAATCGGATGAATTACGAGTTCAATTCTCTAGTTGGACTTGGCTGTGTATCCCAGGTCATCCCAGGAATTGTAAACCATATTTTATTCACATGTTGCAAGTATGAGTATGACACACTATGATCATATACTGTAATCGTTTAACTATGTCTATACCTGAGGAAATCGCACGCATCCAACACCAAAGGCCTTCAACAAGACAGCTTCCGCGGCGCCACCCGAGAGACCCTCGGTGAAGATGCTTGACTTGGCGGAGGCTTGAAGAAAGTGAGGATTTGGGGGTACTCCCTGGGCCCCATGACTTTTACGAAACCTCCATATCATAAGGGTTTAACGAGCCCCGACAAATGTTATACACCCCTGATCATGGATGGTGAAAATTCGCTCGGAAACGGGTTATGAGGCTGGTTAAGATTCGCCCAAAACGTAACCCCAAACTATATTGAGGGGTCGGAAATGGGGGTGATTGAATTTTAGTTCTATCCACTTGGATCTGTGGTGGATATGTAAGAACATGTTGGAACTAGAAACACAGACCCTAGCCTTAGTAGCTATAAGCCAACTAAAAGCTATCTTGTGGGGATTACCTTCACGCCTTGAACGACAGACAGACCGTCACGAAGGAAATGAATTGGGTTACGATTGAGCATGGCTGTCTGGAATGTCCCTTCCTTTCCTATGCTTCAGCCAAATACTTTATATATATATAAATATCCTGCATCCTCGAAACAAAACACAAATTACTTTACTTCGTTTGTCATAGTTCCTGACACATAATCTAGAACTATATATGGCATAATCTTCTGAAATTCTTTTCTGGCATTTTATCTGGCATCTATTCTGACATCTTATCTGGCATTCTTTTTGGCACCTACACTGGCATTTTCTCTGGCATTCTATCTGGTTTTTCTCTGCCATGTTCTGGCATACATTCTGGCATGCTCTATTCTGACAATACTTTGATCCGGAGCTTGCGGTGCAGGTCAGGCGGGGAACGCTCTGATCCTGAGCTTGCGGTGTGGAGGTCCGACGGTGAACACTCCGATCCGGAGCTTGCGGTGGAGGTCCGGCATGGAACACTTTTTGATCCAGCTGTTCAGGTCCGTCGGGGGAACACTGCGATCTCTAGAGCTTGCAGTTGAGGTGTGGCGGAGATCACTCTGATCCTGAGCTTGCTGTTCCGGTCCGGTGGGGAACACTGCGATATATTAGCGCTTGCAGTTGAGGTTTGGCGGAGGCGAAGGAGGAGGAGGCGGCGGGGCAGCTGACATAAAATCTCACAACCCTCACCTAACACGTGGGGAAGACATTTGAGAGATTTCTGCTTATTCAGCGTTTTTTTTCTACGTGAGCGTAATTGCACCACTTTTGCATCAATTTTGAGTAACTTGTTGCCAACTTCATCCCATTTATAAAAGGGCTGCTGAATCACCAGATCACCTGCAACCGGGGGATTTGTCCTAAGTTTCCAAAACGGTCAGGCGCAGCTGGTACGGAGCCCAAGGACCACTCCAGGTGGAAAACATTGGGAATTGACCATCAAAAATAATTTGTTGTAATGAGAAGATCACTTGGTTTTGGGATGCTTTGGGTAAAAACAGATCAAAACTTTGGTAACTAACGGTATCCCAAAATACCGTAGTCTGGTTAATGAAGTTAATGGATGTTTATCCCTCCACATATGGTAACAATAGGTTTTGCATTTTGACCCATCCGCACATTTTGGGAGAAATCCGTAAAACTCCTGGGGGTGCGTCAAGTCCGGTAAATCCACTTGAGGTCTGAGGATGGCTCAGGCACCTCTGGCTAAGGTACCATCAACAGACTCCACATCAACCAGCACCCCTACAACTACACAGGCTGGCACTTCCTCCAGATTTTGTTGCAGCTGATCTGATTGTTCAGATTGTTCCCGAATGCGTAGCAAGGGTTCTCGTTTCACTCTGGGGGTCTGGGGGTTGAGGGTGTGTTCGCTCGACGTTGCGCAACCGTTCGCAACCGTCTGCAACCGTTCGCAAGTGTCCGTGTGAGGGCCGTATTGCCGTGCCTATGGCGAGTTCTGCAAAAGAGGTCACTTTTGGAGGTTTCCACCGTCGCGTAGCTTCGTTTTGCGTGGCAGGTGTGGCACTTAATTCGTGACATTCAGATCTGTTTCGTAACGTGTCGAAAGATTCCCAGAACTTCCATTCCTCCTTATTTAATTTAAGGAGTTTTTTTAAAAGGAATTCCACCTTAATTAAGGAGGAAATCCCTTAATTAAGGAATAATTTTTCCTTAATTAAGGAATTCCACCTTAATTAAGGAGGAATTCTCCTTAGTTAAGGTGTTTTTTTTTTGAAAATTCCTCCTTAATTTTTTTTTAAGGAGGATTTTTTTCACTGTTTTTAGATACATCTTTGACATCATCATTGCATCAAGACCAACCTTTGGAGGTTGCTTCAAGGAGATGCAAGATCTCCTTTTGGTGTTTTGATTTCCTGCATGTACTGTTTCTGCATCGCATCTGCAGTTGATTTCTCAAGATGAATAGAGCTAAGAACACTGCTTCTGTTCAAGACCTTTGCACATGTTTGAAAGCAGAGGTGGCTTGTTTGGATCCCAAGGAGTACTTGGATGTTGAAATTGATCAAGTTTGCAAGCATTATCGAAAATTTCTGGGCTTGATGTTCCAGAAAACAATTCGACCATCCAAAGACTGCTTGAAGGAAGCTGCCTTGAAAGTCAACCCTCGCACTTTGAGTGACGAAGCGAAGAAGTGGTCTTCTGCAATTGTCGAATGTGTGCAACACATCAGAACAAAAGCAAAATGGTCAATTTCAAGTAAGAAATATGAGCCTTGGATGGGTAAGCTTGTGAAGATCTATCTGGAGTGCTCAGAATTCCATGGGAACCGGCAGAAAGGCAAGTTTGTTCAGAAAGCCATTGCCAAGCGAAGGCTCATGAGACAAAGTTCCAATGCGAGCTCCATCCCACAGTTGCCTGTGAATGAACCACTTTTGCAAAAATTTCCTCCAGGCCACAGCTCAGAAACATTGGATAGCCAAGAGCATCAATTGATAGAAGTGTCGAGTGAAGAGAGCCAAGCGAGTCCTAAGAAGCCTGTGAGTGTTGGAACCTGGATCGATTCTACTGCCATGGTGGTATGTCGCTTTGTGGATAGCAAGGTGGAGAAAGCTACTATGAGTGAAGGACCAAATGGCTTCGCCATTGCTGCTTTTGGTGAAAACAAATTTGAATCTGAAATTCCCAATGAATCTTTGAAGATCTATAGGCAATCTGCAGGTGCCTGCTGCAGTCTTGAAAAGGCCTGCTGCAGTCTTGAAAAGGCCTGCTGCAGTCTTGAAAAGGCCTGCTGCAGTCTTGAAAAGGCCTGCTGCAATCTTGAAAAAGCGTGCTGCATGTGAAGCAGTACTTGGCACTTCTGAAGAAGAGGATGTTGAAGCTCGGCCGGCTGTTGCAGTGGCTGATCCTGAACCTGCTGCTGTTGACTTGGCATCTCCTGAATATCGCTTGGAAGATTATCCTGCCAAAGGCAGTCGAAAGTATGGTGCTTTAGGTGTCAGACGAAATTTTGGAGACAAGAAACAAATCAAATCTTTCACTTTGAACAAAATTTCAAGAGAAGTTGGCTTGGATTTGGCCCAGAAATGCATTGCTGATTTGCACAATGGTGCTACTGAACAATCTGTGATTGAATTTTTGAATGAGGAAATTCGAAAGTGGAAGGTTGGACAGGATGTGGATTAGATTGGATGAAATTGCAAAAAAAATGGCTGCTGATTTCTGTTGCATGTTTCAAGGAGGTGTAAAATCTCCTGAGAGTTCTCAATAGGAAAATAGGAAATAGTCTTTCCACTTTTCTGTCTTAAGGAGGTGCAAGATCTCCTGACATTTGGAACTTGAGAGTTTACTGCCTGGGTGGATTTCAAAAATGGCTTATAGACTTTCATAGGATGTGGCTTTAATGTTTAATGTTGGGTTGGAATTCTGGATTTGAGAAGTTTTGTCTGGAATTTGGAATGTTGAAATTGTTTGGCATGGCAATTGCAGTGTTGAGAATGGATTTTGCAACTGAAGCTGCTTTGGCTTTCTAGCTCCTGTTTCAGTGCTCGATATTTTTCTTGCTGTTGCTATGGGAGCTGGACAATCAAGTTCCTCTCGCAGGAGGCCTGGAGATGAGGAGATTGACCGTGTTTTGGAGCTGATCAGGCTACAAAACCAGGTGATCCAGGCATTGACACCTCATGTCAATGCCCAATCGCAACCTTTACCACCTCCAAATACACCTCCTCCAGCACCTATTCCAGGTGCCCCTCCAAGTTCTCATGACCCTCCAGGTGCTTCTCCAATGCCCCTTCCAATGCCCCCTCCAAGTACCCCAGCGCCTGCCACCTCGCCTTCTACAAGCTACTTGAGAACATTTCCTGGATGAAGGAATGATCTACACAGGCTGGAGTTTTCTGTGACTGTGGATTTGAAAGCATCTCATGTCAACCATGCACTGTGCAATATGTTCATCATCATGCCTCCTGATCAGGTCCTGCTGTAACCCCATATTTTCCTACATCACCTATTGATACTGGAGAGCAAGCCGAAAAATCAAAAGAGGATGAGGATTCAAATGTAGATTGAGTCAATTGAGCTTCCCTGGAAAAATGATTGGAGATTATGGGCGCAAGCGACTCTTTAAGGAGATGCCAGATCTCCTTGATAAACTAAATTTAAATTTAAGTAAAACATGATATCTGTGATATGAGCATTTCTGCATGGCTGAAGCTGTCGAGTCATATTGATCAATGTAGTTGTGATGGACCTGTAGAATCATTTTTGAAGCCTTGATGGATGCACATGATCAGCTTTGGAATGATGATGAGAGCTGATGATCTGAACCTGAGGTATCACAATCATTGCACTAGTGTCCAATACTGGAATCAAAAAGGAGGTGCAAGATCTCCTTGGCCGAAGCTGATGCCCATCCATTTCCTTTGTTTGAGTGGCTCTTGGCAACTCTGGATACAATTCACTCAGGTCATGCATGATGACTGTAAAGGTTTCAAATTGGAAAAATAAGGAGGTTAAAATTGGTTAAAATTAAAATTGCCAATTTTAATTTTAACCAGTTTATGTATTACTTTTAAAGGCAGGATAGGTTAAAATTAAAATTGGCAATTTTAATTTTAACCAATTTTAACCTCCAATAAAAATCACTTTGGATCCAAAATAGAAACCATCGGATTTGGAACTGGAGATTCATAGACATCACAACTTACTTCATCATTACACTTTTCAGTTTTCAGTGAAAGGTTCAATGGAACCTCCAAAGGAACTGCCTCCATGGAGGAAGCAGCCACTGGCCACCATTGAGAAGAACCCTGTGGACCCAATGGACAAGCAGATCTCAGGCCAGGCTTTGGATGACAAGGGGGTCAGTAAGCCTTTGAAGGAGTTTCAGAATGTGTGCAACAGTCTGAATTCCTGCAAGAATGCCTGGGAGAAGGAGCTTGCCAAGGCCCAGGACCTGGCCTGTCGTTTGGAAATCAAAGGTGACCCAAGCTTCCATGCCAAAGGCAAAGGTCTTCAGACTTGGTGTCAAGAGCAGTTGAAAGCCATTGCCAACCTTCGATCCTATGTCGCAGCCAGTGAAGATCTTGCTCCTGAGGACACTTCTCCTGAAAGCCTTTCGAAATCATTGCCTGCTGCCAAAGCATGGCTTGCTTCCAGCCAAGAGAAGCTGCAAGAAGCAAAAGCCAAGGTGAAAACTCACCAGGCATTGCTGTAGGAGCTGTTTGGCCCTTAGATTTTGGAAAGCGCATTTGGTGCAGTTGTCAGTTTTGGAATGTGGAAATGCAGATTAAAATATCGCAGGGATCTGCTTGGAAGATGCGCAGCTGGTAACTGTCGCTGGAAAAAGAGCCTGCTTCTAAGCTGGTGTACAAGACTCAAGGAGGTGTAAGATCTCCTTTACTGTTTCCCTGTTTCAAAGCATTGGCCAAATTTAGCATTAACTAAATACAATGTGTAACTTCTTGTCTTCTGAGATCTTATGAACTTTTATGTTGACATGTTTTTCCAGCTCAAGCCATGTTTCACAAGAGAAAGGTGGATTTGTCTACCCTTAGGGAACCTGACCAGAAGAGGTTTCGACACAATGTGTCCAATTTGTTTTTGACCAAGACTGTCTCTGCTAGAAGAGCCAATGAGCTCATGAAAGATGCACAAATAGCTGGAGCCGCTGGTGTGAAAGATTTGGTCAAAGGTGCAGAGAAATCTGGCAGTGGTGAGAAGCAAGCCAATTGGGAAAAGAATTTGGCAAGGGATATGAAAAGAAAAATGTTGAAGAACTGCCTGTGGTTCAATGAATACATTGCATTGATCCCTTGCTACAATCCTGAAACACAAGCAGAAGAGATGAAGAAGATACCTTTTCTTTTGCCACATGAGATTCATTTTGTCTTCTCGAAGCGCTCTGAGAAGAAAGACTTGCTGCAGACTGGTGGCATGTGTGAACTCAGCAAAAAACATTTGGCGAACATGCAAATGCAGTTCCAAGTTCGAGAAGCCATAGGACTTGGCCTTTGGATCGATGGCACACCTTACAATTATGACAGAAGTCAAACTTTGGAATGCATCTCATTGAATTTTCCTGGCTTACTTCCACCTAATGGTACTTTGCGAATCCCTTTGTGCTGTATTCCAAAGCACTGGTGCATCAAGGGAGTAACTTTGTCGAAGATGTTAGGAATTTTGTCTTGGTCTTTTATTCACTTAGCCAATTGCACTTGGCCTTCAGCAAGGCATGATGGCAGCTTTTGGCACGCAGGCGACAAAAAACGAAGCACATTCAATGGCAAGGCATTGCCTTTCACTGCTTTTTTACTTGAAGTGAGAGGTGATTGGGCTATGAGAATAGAAGTTTTCCAATTTCCTGGATGGCGAGACAAACAAGGATGCTGCCATTTGTGCTTGTGCAAACCAATGGAAATTCGAAACTTTGAAAGCTGCAAGGCATTTGATCCTTTGGACCATTTCACTTTGTTGCAATCCATTTCCAATTCTGGCATTGACATCAATGAATTGTTTCAAACACCAGGACTGACAAGCAAACAATTTCTTTTGGACTGGCTTCACATTGTGGACTTGGGCGTGGCAGCAGATTTTATGGGCAATGTTTTTCACCATTTCATTGCCTCTGGAAATCACTTGCCTGGCAACAATCTCAAAGAAAGGGTGAAAAGCTTGTTCCACAGAACTCAAAGCTACTACAAGACTGAAGGTGTGGAAAACAGGCTTCCTACTTTGACAGTCCTCATGATCAGAAAGAAAGCCAGTTCAAGTCCAAAACTTCGAGCCAAAGCTGCAGAAGCTCGAGGGTTGATTACTCTTGCAAAACAAATCTGCGATGAATTTTTGGCTGATGACAATGTGTTTGAATATACAATCAAGATGGCTGCCACAGAACTGTGGCAATGTTATTCTTTCTTGTCCAAGAATCTATGGAATCACCATTCAATGCTGCTGCCTGGCAGAAAGTTTTTGCTGTTGTGCAAGAGCTTGGAAAACGAGACTGACCATACTTGGAAGATCAAACCAAAGCACCACAGCTTCTTAGATTTATTGCTCCAGAACTCTTGTCCATCAGACAGTTGGACATATCGAGACGAAGACTTTGGTGGCTTCCTAGCTCACTTAGGAGCTGTGAAAGGTGGAAGCCACAACCCTTATTCCATAGGCATGAGTGTTCTGCAAAGTTTTCGAGCACAAGTGATTCCAGAGCTGAAGTGAAAAGTTTTGCTGCCAGGATCTGGGATAAGGAGGTTTCAAGTCTCCTGCTGAAGGAGGTGCAAGATCTCCTTGCAATTGAAAATTTAAGGAGGAATTTTAAGGAGGAATTTTTCAAAAATTCCACCTTAATTTAAGGAGGAATTTTAAGGAGGAATTCCTTAAATAAGGAGGAATTCCTTAAATAAGGAGGAATGGAAGTTCTGGGTTTGGCAGGCACAATACCTTTGCGACGTTTTCAGAAGATGAGTTGCGGCGCAGCACTTTGGCGACCTCCATCGTCATTTCGCGTGGCAGGCGCAGCACTTTAGACGTGTCGTGTTGCGTGTTTTCTGCGAATCGCATTGTCAGGGCTGCGTGAGGTGGCGACAAGGTGCAAATTGCGTGGCGGGCGTGGCATTTTGTGAGTGCTGAAAATTGACGGAAGCCTCGCACGAAACATCGTTTTTTTGGTATAAATTGCGGTGTTCACAAGAAAACTCATAGGAAAACGTCGATTTTGAAGCTACACAGTGTGAAATTGGAGGAAGTCTCGCACGAAATGCTCGTGTTGATGCTCCAACGTGTCTCGTCTCGAGTCTCTGGTTTCCTTCTGCGGTCGCCGTGTCTATGGGGAAGCTGCAAAACCTATTCTTGTCAAATGTTTCCAAGCAGGTTGTCATGTTGTTTTGCGAGGCAGATGCTTGGATGTGCCACCTTGTGACATTCCAACCTGTTTGATAACGTGTCGAAAGTCGTTTTGTGTTGCAGGCGCAATACGTTTTCAGAAGATGAGTTGCAGTTTTCGTACGTGGCAAGCGCAGCACTTTGGAGACTTCCATCGTCATTTTGCGTGGCAGGCGCAGCACTTCAGACGTGTCGCATTGCGTTCTCTACACTCCACACTCTACACTCCACACTTTACACTCTACACTTTATACACTTTACACTATACACTTTACACTGTAGACTTTACACTCTACACTTTACACTCCACACTTTACATTCCACACTCCACACACGACACTCCAGACTCCTTACCTTACACTTCACACGCCATACTCTACACTTTACACTCTATACTTTACACTACATTCTACACTCCACACTGTACACTTTACACTCCTCACTCCACACTGTACACTCCACACTCTACAATCTACACTTTACACTCCACACTTTGCACTCCACCCTCTTCCGCATTCCACAGTCTACAGTGCACTGGTACGGTAACAGGGGAAAAATGTAGACTGTTCAAATGACTTGTTTTACGAAAGCATTCTACGTGACTGAATTCAGGTTCGTGGGCTGCATCTTTTTTTTACACATCTCAAAAAAGTACACGACATTTGGAAGATTGGGGAAATCTCCCTCCTCTTTTTGAACTTTTGGATCTATTTTTGTTGCGAATGTTTGGTGGATCATCACGACGCCACTTGGCCATGGGAACGTCAGGAAAAGCATGGAAAAGTTCATATTTGCGCGGAAAATAGCATGAACACATGGGTATCCTGAGAACTTCCCTTAAAACCAATCCAATGATGAATGGCAATGGGTCAAAGTGAAGTGTTAGTTTGAGATATTTTACGTGGTTAGTGGGAGATTATCCATTTTGAAGAATTGAGAATGTTGAGCCATCCCCTACCAGCGACCAGATCTTCGACTCTTCGCTCCGTTGTTCTTTCTCACTTGATGCCACCTTCACAACCAAGGCTGACTTTGGCTGGTTCAAGGCAGGTGTCTTGATTGTTAGATGGGGGTGGATCAAAACCTATATTATCATGATAAGGGGTGTAAACATCCGTCAACCAGCTATTTTAGGGTACCATTTGGGTACCAGGGACAACCAGATGGAAAATCCTCTGGGAATGGGGGTTTGCATGGGAGCATCAGCTATAAATGGAGGTATAGTTGGATTTGACCAACCCCCAGGTGACACCCCAGTATCGATGGGGAGATGGTACATATACATGCAACATACACATACACATACACATACACATACACATACACATACACATACACATTCATGTGTATATATATATATATATGTACTATATTTAATATTGAAATATTGAATATATTTCATTTAAATACTTGATGCATAGTATTTAATATATGTATATATGTATACAAATTGTTTTTTTAATATAGTTTTTGATACAATACAACTTAATATAATTTATTGTAATTTAATTGAATATAACAAGTTTAAATTACAATAAACAATAATACAATTTAATGTAGTTTATAGTTTGAAATATAACGCAAGTTAAAATATAAGATAATAGAATATAATGTAATAAATTACAATTTAATACAGTTTTCATTGACTAGTGTAATATAGCTATATTTAATAATAAAAGTTATGCAGAATTGAATTGATATATATTATTTACTGCTTTCTTTAAATATTTTTTCAAAATGTAATTTAATTTATTTGATTTAATTTTCTTCAATATAATATACTTATAGTTCACTTAAATTGAAAATAGTTAAATAAATTATTATTTGATTCAGATATATATATATATATAAAAACGATTAAACAATATATAATACAATTAAATATGTATAAATATTTTAAACTAACATATTATAATATATTATTTGCAAAATTATGTTATAACAGTTACTTTTAATATAATATAATATAGTGTTACATAATATATTTTCATAGTTTTTTAAAGTAGAATTTAATTATATATATTCTTGTTAATTAAATAATATATATATATGTATTTATTTTAATTCAATTTAATACAATTATATTTAATATTTATTTTTATATAATTTAAATAGTTTTAATATTTTGTATTTACTGGAATAAATAATAGTATTTAATTTAATTCTTAAAAGTATTTTTCAAATATATTTAATATATAACAAATATATTTGACTTGGCAATGGAGCATCCCTTCTTTACATTTCTTTTCTAGATTTTGGCAGTGAGTGGAGACATTCCAGACAACAAT
The DNA here is from genome assembly GCA_947184155.2 of Cladocopium goreaui. Taxonomy (NCBI): domain Eukaryota; class Dinophyceae; order Suessiales; family Symbiodiniaceae; genus Cladocopium; species Cladocopium goreaui. The sequence goes on along the minus strand of CAMXCT020000375.1, from coordinate 166,339 downwards.
GTTTGATTACTGCAGGGTTGGCTGGGTTCCATATATTTCGGTCCTTTTTAAGTTTTCATGATCGATGAAATTCGTTTCTGGATGGTTTATCTACTCTCAAATGATTTCCTAGTTTCCAGACATCAATTTGGCATAAGTACCACAAGTCCCCATGTTTGGACATGTTGTGATGAATCCCGTACTTGCACCTGTATCGCACTTCAGACTTGATTCATCAATGGTGATAAGCTATGTAAAATCATATATTTATATATACATATTTAACTGGGTGTTCATTTCATTGATCATTGGGTTTTACCACGATCATTAACCACATACCACCCTTAACATCGCTTAACATCACCACCAGGACGGGGTGACCGTGACGGCTCTCACTGGCCGCACGGCCATGTGCGTGGCGGGCGGAATGAGATCCTTTCCGTACCCAAAGATCCACAAGAGCACTTTGGCCCAAGGAGTGAAGGTCTGGGGTGGATTTATATTTTTTTGCAGGCAAAACATGGGTTTTGACATGTTTTGACCAGTGAACAATGGATATATACTTTATAGTTTTTGTTTGTTGATAGATGATGTGTTACCAGCAGTTTGTTGCATTATTTGCATCCCACTTGTTCTTATGTGTTTGTGGGTATGACATGGTATATTCAACCAATATGATTGGTTTGTCTCCAAATGGGGGATACCCAATCTTGTGTTATATTTGTTTTCTCATGGGATTTGCCGACATCATGTGACAGGGGGATAGCCCCATACCAGGTTCATTTAAAATTTGACAATGGCATATCCAAAGTGGCCTAACAATCTTAGGGCCAAAACATGGACAGATTCCAGATAATATCAAGGTCAGTTCGGAAGCGCTTTCCTTTTCCATCTTGGATGCAGTGATTTCAATGGGTATGCGTTTTTTTTAAGCTTGTGTTTTGATCCTTGAAATCACACAACCAGATTCACTTGACAACAACCAACCGGTTCAAACAATATGTCCTCAATGTATCGTAGTATTCTTTCTATATTGTTTTATATTGTTTTTTGATTAGGAGACTTATCCAACCTGACAAGCAGGCCATTATCTCGACTGTTCTTGACGTGGGCCAGCGTCTTGACCGATGTTCAAAAGCATTGGTGGTTGATGTTTTTTGAATAGAGGGGGAGGAGGGTTGCGCTATCGCTATTCTTTAAATATTTGGGGTTATCATCAACGTGAACTTCTCACTTGATCTTCGTTCTAAACATCTACAGGGGCACGACATTGCAACAGGCATCTTGGAGTTGAAGAAGAAGGCGGGGTCCATGGAGGATGCGGAGGATGAAACTTGCGGATTTCTATCCAATTTGCTACTGTATGGTTGTATATGAGGGATGCCAAAAAAAGGAGGCATCCCAAAATCATCCGGAAATTGGTCAACAATGGAGAAACCCAATGTTTTTTGGATATCGTTGTTTTTTTCCCAGGAAACTTCCGTACAGCATCGCAAATCATTATAGCGCATTTATGAAAACTGGTGCTAGTTGCCGAGTTGCTCAACTGGGTGAGAAGCTCAAAAGTAGTGCGGAAGTATTTCAGACAGCCAGTGGTTATGCACTGTATAAACATATATATATATACATATTCTGTATGCATTCACAAATTCACAAGTTTGTATCTATAGACATAGAGATTTATATATGTTAATTTGTATTTATTTAAATACATATATACATACTTATTTATGTATATATATATATATATTATTCCGGCTGGCCGTTCACTGTTGCTACTTTCAACAATATGTTTGCATCATGTTTCTTTGTGTCGGCTGCCTCGGGGCACCCCCCCCCATGGCACCCCATAGTTTTCAAGCCTCATTTATTTATTGTTGAAACAATGCCATAAGCCAGCCATTTGGGAATGGTAAACCTAGCACCCATAAAAAAATGTGATTTGGGGGATTGTTTTTTTACCCACATGATTGAAATAGTATGAAATAAATAGCCCCATTTTTTGGGATATGGACAAAAACTCGTCAGTGCAAGCCCTCAGAACATGGTTTTTGCCGGATCCTAGATGAACGCCACCGTGTTCGTGGTGATGCACGAGACGACCTCCCCGGGAGTGGAGAAATTCGTGCAGGTGCCGTTCAAGGCCTTCCAGCCAAGACAAGCGCTAATGTCAACCCCGGATTGAGCATGGTTTAAAGACAGTGATATGATACTGATACTTACTTGGTAACTGCTTTATCTTTTAAATTTATCCAGGTTTATTACTTGTGATGCTGACCCTCATTTTAAAAATGATACTGTTTAGTTGATAACGGTCCTTAATAACTTATTCCAGGGTTGACAGAAGCAATGGGAATGGTTGTGGAGGTGTATTGTACATGACGTGGGTCTTGACCTGACTGTTCCATGACTTGATGATGCGAATATCCAGCCATTTGGGAATGGTGAACATAGCACCTATATAAAAATGGGGATGACTGCGGAATGTGTTTTACCCACGTACATCAAAAGTTGATCCGCAAGCTAATATAGTGCGGGATTTGCACGTTACACCAGTCCTTATGTATTCTTAAATAGAGTTAGGTTTTCATTTTGTGCACTAGTTCGAGGTCAAATACCATTCACACGCACCTGTAGTGCTAAACTGGATCAGGGATTCTACGGGATGAACATCAGGGGTTCAGCAGGGTGACCCACGTGGTTTCCGGTCTGAAGATTGAGAAAATCTATGGTTTCCGGTTAAGATTTTCCACTAACACCAATCCATTGAATAGAGAGGGGTTCATGTTTTCATTATTCCTAAGACAGGAACCAAGGAGATGTTGGATTTGTACAGTTTGCGCAGATCGTTGACCTGGCAACATCTGAGCATGTTTCTTGGTTAAACAAAGTATAGATTATGTTTGTCCTCGAAAAACATGCTTCTCTTGTTTTTGAAAAGTTTTTCCCCAAACAGCGTGGCCACACTGAAGGGGTTCTTACTGTAAGTGTGAAGGCCCGGTGTTCAATCGAGGTGGTATCGGTCGCGTCTGGCATTTTCCCTGTAAATTTCCGCACAAATTGCTTCTTGTGACATGTCCATGTGTATTTCGACTGCGCAGGCTCGCACAAAATGGGTGTCGCGGGATACGCGTGCGGCATTTTCCCTGTTTTTTTGCACAAAATGCTTCTTGTGACATGTCCATGTGCATTTCGACCGCGCAGGCTCGCACAAAAAATGCTGTCCGCAGGATTAGAGTCCGGCATTTTCCTTGTAATTTCCATCCAAACTGGCTCTTGCGAAATGTCCTGAACTCCATGTGGCTTTCGACTACGCAGGCTCGCACAAAATGAGTGTCGCGGGATACGCGTACGGCATTTTCCCTGTAAATTTCCGCACAAAATGCTTCTTGTGACATGTGTCCATGATGTCATGTCAGGTTGCATTTGTGAAGAGTGAAAGGTGAGAAACTCGCCGTTCTTCCTGAGTTTTGATGCTCAAGCTCTCAGTGATGGCTGAGGGCTAGCTATCCCAGTGGTTGCTGGGAATCATGCCCTTGGATCCAGAGGCTGCTGTGAGGAACGTGCACCTCTACACCACCGAGGAGTTCCACGCAGTCTGGTCTTCGGTACGAGACTTCGTACTGGCCGAGACTTTGGATGATGGGGGCCGGCCACAGGGCCATGCAATCCTGAGGATAACTCAAGCCTATCAGTCCGACGATGATGGTGCCTTTGCCAAGGCCACGTATTATCAATACTGGGTTGACAATGACATGCGACTCGGGTCAAGGTTGGCCGAGATGGCATCATACATGTGCTTCGGTGGTGCACCATTGGCAAACAGGAAGGAGAGGCTTTGTTGCGTGACTGGGGATTGAGCCCAGTGCTTATGAGCAGGAAGGTTCGGCCAGTGGTAGCTGGTGAGCCTTCGTCGGAGGGGGCGCCCCAGTGTCCAAGTCTGCTCCGGCTGGGCTTTTACAGTCATTGGCCAGGACAAGGCCACCTCTGGTGATCGTGAACGCAGTCCCATCCTGAGAAAACCCAGGGGGGCCAGTCGGAGGTCACCTGCCCGTGATGAGTTGGAGGAGGATGATCGAGATGATCGTGACAGGGGCCGGAAGCGCATGGCCAAGCCAGTGACTCCCCCAAGGGAGCCACCACCAAAGAGGCCTCCCAAGAAAGGGACTGATGCTGCAGCCCTTGATCAGATGTTGAATGAGGAACTGGAAGAGGTTGATCATGAAAAGCTTGCTGAATTGAAACTAGCTTCGCTGCGCGAATCTTTGCAGAACAAAAAGGCAGCCAAGGCCAGCAATGAGCCAGGTGCTACCCTGGCTACCAGAGCAGCTGCAGTGGCTGAGACAGCCAAGAAGAAGCGCCGAAAGAGTTCAGACAAAGCCGTGGAGATGATCAAGAAGGCCTTCACATCCAAGAAGCCGGTCAAGGAGGAGGTGGACTATGACGATGATGATGACAAATCAGCTTCAAGTGGTTCCTATTCAGAGGAGAGTGATGAGGATCAGGTCCTAGGTGGTAGCCTAGGAAGTAAGGGGTCAGCCTCAGGAAAGCAGAGGAAGCTAAGGGTTCTTAGGGAGAAGAGGCCTGGGCGACTGCTCAATCTGGGTTACCAGACCATGCACGATCAGCTGGGAACTCAGTATGGGAGTGTTAGCTCCAAGAAGCATGCGCTGACCCCAGTGGCCGTCAGGTATCTATTGAGCCTGACCGGGAGTTGCGGACGTTGGGGACGGCCCTGGACCTAGTGGTCGAGGGAAAAACAAGTCAAGAGGGGACGTCCTGCTGCAACGCTTCAAAGCTTTGCTGATGGCCCTGCGAGATGGCACAGATACGGCGTCCAAATGCATGGATTGAGCTCTTGCCGAGCGATGGCGTGCCAAGTATGGCTTCCAGCTCCGAGGACTTTTTAGCCAGGACTGCTGCAGTAGAGCATGCCAAATCGGCTGAGCTGCTGCGTCGAGCCAGCACGGGCTAGGGACTCGGAGGGGAGAGGAAGGGACAGACACCGACCTCTCCTCAACTCCACCCCCAACAGCCACAGAAGTCTGCGCTGAAAAACCTGAAGAGTCCAACCCCCGACAGACCACGAAGTCGCAGTCCTATTCTTCGAGACCGGGATGTGAGAGATCGCACAGTGCGTTTCGACGCCGAGAGAGGACGCCCCTTGGTGCACGAGATCGAGCGGACAAGAGGGCATCATCGACGGGAAGATTCAAGGAGCTCAACGCCCAGTTTCCTCGGAAAGAGGGGGAATCAAGGTCCAAGTGGAAGAGCCGGATGCGGTGAACTCTTGGCCGGGGAGTCCCGGTGATGAGCAGGGTGTAGTGCCCATACGTTCCGGGTGTACGGGGCCATAGGGCCTTGAGTGTTGCCCGGGGATCCCCGGGGTGTCAGCACCTAATGCGTTGCCACTTGATGGGAGTGGTATCATACGCATCCCAGTGAAGGCTGGGGGTTCTGACAGCGGTGCTGCCATCGAAAAGGCAGTGGGCAGTAGGTCTGGGAAAGCACAGGCTGGAGAGCAGGCCGAAGAGCCTGCGCCCTCCAGTGTTTTTCATAGTCCCAGTAAGGAATTTTCCGGAGGAGCACAGCTCAGTGATGTGCCGGTTTTAGAGATTTTTCTGAAAGTTTTTCATGTCCAAGCAAGTCGTGGCATTCCTTTGGAAGATAGATGTAGGGAGATGTTTTCATTCCCCCCATGCAGTTTGCAGTTAGGCATTTCCTTGGCTCAGCTCCTACTTTATCACCCACGAGACGGGGCGTTCGTTCACAGGTATTTGAAGGAGACGTGGACAAAAAGAGCCGACACGCCAATCCGGGGGGACATGCTGCCTTTTCAGTTTTTCTCCTGTAGGAGCAGCCCTTAAACTGGTCAACTTGTTCCCTGTTGGGGGAAGGGCATCATAATAACAATCTCTGGCGTGTTTGACATGAAAAGAAGTCGACTGCGCAGGCTCGCACAAAATGCTGGCCGCGGGATTAGAGTCCGGCATTTTCCCTGTAATTTCCATCCAAACTGGCTCTTGCGAAATGTCCTCAACATCCTCCTCCTCAACTTCATCATCTTCCTCCTCCTCACCATCCACATCTTCATCATCATCATCATCATCACCATCATCGCCATCACCATCATCATCATCATCATCACCACCATCATCATCACCACCATCGTCATCACCACTTTCATAATCACCACTATCATTGTCGTCATCATCATCACCATCACCACCATCATCACCATCAGCATCATCAACATCACCATCATCATCAACGTCATCATCAACATCAACATCATCATCAACATTATAAGACATTATCTTTTTATTCCCCCTGCGCTGTTTCTGGTCTCTTGCCGGGATAGTGAGATGACCGCTTTGGATCAACCACGTGTTTTGTTCTGTTGTGGCCTTGGCAGCCTGGAAGTAGTTGTGGTCACAAGTGTCACCCTGTGGCCCCAGGTAGATCAGACAGCTTTGAAGGCTGCACTGGACTTGCTGGAACCCGTGCATATCGAAATTCACAATGCAAGCACCTTGCTGAGTTGAGTGTTGATGGCTTTGGTGATTCCTTTCGACCAATCGAATCCTGGCCGATCACGCGCTACATTTGATGGTCAAAGTTGTGTAGGCAACGTAAGGGAAGCCAACCCAAACTGCGCGTATTTCTGATTTGGGAGTTAAGTTCTTGTATACTTCAACGTGGGTGTGTCTGAAAATGGGCTGTACCCCCAAATAGCCATTTTGATAGGCACAACTATGATTAACCAGTGGGTTTCAAGGTACTTTATTTTCAGCAGACCCATGTACACTTAAATATGAGGATGGGTCAACACCTATTATTATCAAAATTTGTAGAATAAACATCCATTAACCAGCTATTTTAGGGTACCGGATAGCGTTTGGGTGCCAGGGCTTTGTCTCATGGCCATTTACTTTGAGGTGCAGATTCATGTGAATGGCCACTGAGACGAATCCCAGTAAGGGTCCTGCTTCTTAGTCGATTAAAAATGGTATTGTCGCATATCCCAGTTGACATGTTATTAAACTATGTACCAAGAAAGTAGCTACACATATTTCATATCATTTCGTCATATTTCTATATTCACATGTTAGATACATATGTGATTGTCGTTCGCAAAAGATTCGCAAACTTACTTGTTTATCCGCGAAGAACGGTCATTTGCACATAAAGGAATTTAGATCAACCGCCTTATATATATATATATATATATATATGTATATATTCATTTAAGATACACATATACATTTATACACATTTACATTTTTACAAATATACAATGTACATATGTATATTTACATTTATACATTTATACATATATACATGTATACATATTGACATGTATACATATATACATGTATACATATATATATATATGTACATTTTTTCATTTATATAAATATACAAATATACATTTATACAAACATACATATATACATGTATACATTCATACATATGTAAATATATATAAATATATTTAGTTGCATACATACAATTACGCATATTTACATTTATACATTTACATATACAAATATTCACACATATACGCATTTACACATATACACATTTATTTACATAGATACATATTCAAATATATACACATATACGCATATACACAATTATATACATAGATACATATTCAAATATATACACATATATGCATATATACATATATACATAAGTATACATATATACATATTTACATATTTACACATTTACACATTTACATATTTATATTTACATATATTCATATGCATATACATATACATCTACATATACATATACATAATAAATACAAGGAGGGCCCTCAATGAAGAGGGCTGAAATCAGCGTCCGTTAGCGACCCCAAATTCAGACCTTTTGCACACACAGCACGAGGCCCCACGTATAGGGTCACAGCAGCGGCTCCCCCCCCGCACCCCCAGGATCAATGTTGTTTCCTGGTGTTAATCACTGCAGCAGCCAACTTCCAAAGCGTCAGGTCTTCACAGCAAGACATTTTCGTCAACCTTGATTCCGGGGGGTGCAGGGGGGGGCCGCATGTGGCCGGAAAGGCCCTTTGAATTAGGAAGAAACACATGTGCCGTCACGGCAGGTGGCACACCACAGCTGCAAGATGAAATGCTTCACTGGCCGTTGGCGATGTCAATCTTTGCATTGGCTCCACTGCAGCACTAGCATGCTTCGGTGTGAAACTACTAAGCACGATGTCACAACTTTATATTGGCTCTGCCGCAAAACTACTATGCTTCTGTGTGAAAACTACTAAGGGGAATTTCAAACTTTGTATTGGCTCGGTGGCAAAACTACTAAGGAATTGTTCAATGGACAAAAAAGGAAACACTTTCTTCTATTTCTTTTCAATTGGCAGAATTCCTTAGTAGTTTTGCGTCCAAGCCATTGTGATTTCAATTTCACGGGTTAGTAGTTTTTCATGCGTGCATGAGCTGTGACTCTGCCGTGCCAATGCAAAGTCTGCGAAAATGGTTGGAAGTATCCTTAGTAGTTTTTTGGGGCCACAGCAAAAACAGGTGCCAAAGCACGCAAAAACGTGTTTTTGATGCCTTGGGAGACAGCAGTCGTTAGGTAACCTGCCGCGTGTGACTTCACCACATTCCTGTCTGACTCCTTTAGAGACAGCAGTCTCAAGTGCTTCAGTGAGACATATAGTTTTGAGGAAGCTGCTGCTGACTCCTCGGGAGACAGCAATCACAAGTGCTTCAGTGAGACATATAGTTTTGAGGAAGCTGCTGCTGACTCCTCGGGAGACAGCAATCACAAGTGCTTCAGTGAGACATATAGTTTTGAGGAAGCTGCTGCTGACTCCTCGGGAGACAGCAATCACAAGTGCTCACAAGTGAGACATCAGTGAGACATATAGTTTTGAAGAAGCTGCTACTGCTGACGGGTCATTTTGAAGGCCAGGAGCCACGAGAGGTCTTGGGTGCTCAGTTTGCCCGCCGATTTCAGGACTCTGCGTCGTTTTTTCTCCCGGCGCAGAGCTGAAACAAAAAGATTGAAAGTACAAGTGGTGCGATGCAGGTGCAATGCAGCTTCACCAAAAAAAACCTGAGATGGGAAAGATGAAGGTGCAAGTGGCGATGGAATGTCAATACAGCTTCACCAACACAAACATGGCACACAAGGATGAAATTGAACCAGCCTGGGCCTTGACTTCTCGACTGGTTTGCTGCAGCTGGCGTTTCAAGGCCTGCCTTTCAGCTTTCAAAGCAGCTATACGGTCATCCATCCCGGGCACATGGGCTACAGCAGCACCTTCCGCAGCATCCCTTTCCATACCAGCGGCGGCAGAGGACATGGCTATAGATATAGTCAAGTTGTGTTTTCTGCGACGAGCTGTGAGCCGTGCTAGCTGCAGAAGCCATGCCGTCTGGACAGCTTCCATGCCAATTTTCTCAAACTGCACAACAGGAAGATAGTGTGACAAAACATGGCCGGTGGGGGCCCAAAACTGGGGGCTTGAAAAGTGATGCCAAAGGGACTCCCGTACCATGTACCCCCATAGTATTATGGAAAAAAATCTTTGTCCTATAGTGCCACCCACGTCTGCAAATCTGTTGGATCCACCCGGAGCGGCAGCATCAAAGAAAAAGAACCTTATACGCGTGCGCCATTTGGCGTCGCGCTGGCCAAACGCACTGCATCTGCTGGGGTGTCGGCCTGTCAGGCCCAGGCCAAGGCACCCCTGCACCCATCAAGTGTTGAAGCGCTTTGTGCACTTGACCTGGGCCATTGCAGCCCACTGCATCGAAGCTTTTCTGCCATTGCCGAGCTGCCCAAAATTCGTGAGGGGCTTGCATGCACTGCCATAGCCAGGCCAGAGGAGGCACTAAACCATGCTCTGAATATGAGCGCAACTCCTGGTGCTTCCTTTTCAAATATTGTTTAAAAGGGAGAAGCCTTGCAGATCAAGCGGCTGTAGGTAATCCGTTGTCTGCGCTGGGATATATACAAGCTGCAGCTTGCACTTGCGTGCCATTGCCATGACCTGCCGTGGCAGGTGTGCCGGCGCACAATCAAGGAGTACAACGCCTTGTTTTGACGGAAAACTTTTCAGCACTTCTGCGATCTCTTTGAGAATTTGGGCACTGTTGGCAGCAGAGGTCCAAGCGGACTTTTGCCGCAAAACACGCAAACGAGTTTGTGGCAAAGCGCGCTGGGCGCGCAAGAGCTTCTTCGTGAGTTTCACCTGGGTGCCAATGAGAAAATGAGGAAACTTCCCTTGGATGTGCTTGCAGTTGCAAATCACGCTGACATAAGTCCACGCACCTCGAACATGTTGCTTCAGCACCTGTGCATGCGGCTGTTTGCCACCTGCTGTCCGTGGCTTTGCCACACATCCAATAGGCGGTGTCATGGTGTGGCCGACGCTAGTCTCATCCAGATTTATAAAAAGTAGCTCCCTGTCTGCGAGCCTGCTGTGGCAATAGCAGATGGCCCGCCAAAATGTCATGACCTGCTCGAGCGTTGCAGGAAGTGAAAGACAAAGCCTTATTATATATAGGGTCCCCAAATATAATTCCGAGGGAAGAAATTGATTGAAAATGGGGGCCTATTTTTGGTGCCAGATTCTGGCCCCAAAAATGGGACCGCCCAACCGGGATTAAGTAGGCTTATACAGGCATGAAACATGAGGGGGACCCATTTTTGGGGCCACATTCCGGCCCCAAAAATGGAGCCACCCAACCCAAAAAAAGAAGACAAAATGTTGTAAGTTGGCTGGCCCGCGCCTTGTCGCGCAGTACAGCGGGGTCTCTGCTAACAACTTGCTTCAGCACCTTCCGGCGGACGCCCCACTGAGCCCGCCAGCGCTGCACCCACTTATTGACCATGCGTTTGTTTGGCACACCCATGTCCAGCTTCTGGCCATGGAAGGCCTCCTCCCACTTCAAAAACGTGTCCATCGCAGAAGGTGCTTGACAATGATTCGTATTGCAGTCATAGACCCACTGCTCTGTGGCTGCTTCGGCCAGGAAGGCTTGCGCTTTGCGTGAAGCTGTGTCATCCAAAGCGGTCAAATCTGGCAGCGGCGTCGTCAGCAACATCTCTTGGATCAAAGCTGCCGTGGGTACCCATTGCTGCCATAGGATATCGTTGTCAAAGCACAAGCCATGCGGAGAGTCAAATCCATGTTAAAATTCGACAGCATGTAAACAGCTACCACAATTTTGCGGGCTGCCACTCCAAGGCCGGCACAGTGCAACCTTTTCCGTTTTTTGGCATTCTGCCGATAAGCCGCTTTCAGTGCTTTGCCGTTCTGCACCAAGGCTTCCTTCAAGTCTGACCCCCTGGCATCAGATGTGCCTTCGGCCACACCACAGGGCGGCTGCATGACTGACCGCAGAAAAACTATCTGTCGGCAGACTCATTGAAAACATTCGTGTCATGTCAAACCAATGCTGTCTGATACAGCTGAATTCGAATGGAAGCAAGGAAGATGACCTAATGAGTGCGGCCAAAGCATGGCCTCGGCATTTCAAAGCATACAAATTCATGTCTGGCTCATGCAAAAAACAAAAACTATATTGCTGTTGCATGCAGTCAGCGCGGCAAGACTTGATTCATATGGCTGCGTCCAGGAAAAAACATCGAGGAGAGGCGACCTGTGAGGAGCAGGCAAGACCGAACAATGATGAGGGCCGTCCAATCATGTGGGTTTGTGTTATGACACTGTTATGGAAAATACACTGCTGGTTATCTCTCCACATCATGCAGGTTTGTGTTGTCACAAGGAGGGCCCTCAATGAAGAGGGCTGAAATCAGCGTCCGTTAGCGACCCCAAATTCAGACCTTTTGCACACACAGCACGAGGCCCCACGTATAGGGTCACAGCAGCGGCTCCCCCCCCCCACCCCCAGGATCAATGTTGTTTCCTGGTGTTAATCACTGCAGCAGCCAACTTCCAAAGCGTCAGGTCTTCACAGCAAGACATTTTCGTCAACCTTGATTCCGGGGGGCGCAGGGGGGGGCCGCATGTGGCCGGAAAGGCCCTTTGAATTAGGAAGAAACACATGTGCCGTCACGGCAGGAGGCACATCACAGCTGCAAGATGAAATGCTTCACTGGCCGTTGGCGATGTCAATCTTTGCATTGGCTCCACTGCAACACTAGCATGCTTCGGTGTGAAACTACTAAGCACGATGTCACAACTTTATATTGACTCTGCCGCAAAACTACTATGCTTCTGTGTGAAAACTACTAAGGGGAATTTCAAACTTTGTATTGGCTCGGTGGCAAAACTACTAAGGAATTGTTCAATGGACAAAAAAGGAAACACTTTCTTCTATTCCTTTTCAATTGGCAGAATTCCTTAGTAGTTTTGCGTCCAAGCCATTGTGATTTCAATTTCACGGGTTAGTAGTTTTTCATGCGTGCATGAGCTGTGACTCTGCCGTGCCAATGCAAAGTCTGCGAAAATGGTTGGAAGTATCCTTAGTAGTTTTTTGGGGCCACAGCAAAAACAGGTGCCAAAGCACGCAAAAACGTGTTTTTGATGCCTTGGGAGACAGCAGTCGTTAGGTAACCTGCCGCGTGTGACTTCACCACATTCCTGTCTGCCTCCTTTAGAGACAGCAGTCTCAAGTGCTTCAGTGAGACATATAGTTTTGAGGAAGCTGCTGCTGACTCCTCGGGAGACAGCAATCACAAGTGCTTCAGTGAGACATATAGTTTTGAGGAAGCTGCTGCTGACTCCTCGGGAGACAGCAATCAGAAGTGCTTCAGTGAGACATATAGTTTTGAAGAAGCTGCTACTGCTGACGGGTCATTTTGAAGGCCAGGAGCCACGAGAGGTCTTGGGTGCTCAGTTTGCCCGCCGATTTCAGGACTCTGCGTCGTTTTTTCTCCTGGCGCAGAGCTGAAACAAAAAGATTGAAAGCACAAGTGGTGCGATGCAGGTGCAATGCAGCTTCACCAAAAAAAACTGAGATGGGAAAGATGAAGGTGCAAGTGGCACGATGGAATGTCAATACAGCTTCACCAACACAAACATGGCACACAAGGATGAAATTGAACCAGCCTGGGCCTTGACTTCTCGACTGGTTTGCTGCAGCTGGCGTTTCAAGGCCTGCCTTTCAGCTTTCAAAGCAGCTATACGGTCATCCATCCCGGGCACATGGGCTACAGCAGCACCTTCCGCAGCATCCCTTTCCATACCAGCGGCGGCAGAGGACATGGCTAGAGATATAGTCAAATTGTGTTTTCTGCGACGAGCTGTGAGCCGTGCTAGCTGCAGAAGCCATGCCGTCTGGACAGCTTCCATGCCAATTTTCTCAAACTGCACAACTGGAAGATAGTGTGACAAAACATGGCCGGTGGGGGCCCAAAACTGGGGGCTTGAAAAGTGATGCCGAAGGGACTCCCGTACCATGTACCCCCATAGTACATAAATATATTCTTAATTTATATACATATTTACATGTACATATACACATACACAAACACTGACATGATATGTAAGTATGCATCTGTGTATATGAATATTTATGTTTTGTGTACACACCAGATCAGTATTACGGGTAGATGGACCCGGGCATTTAGGCCATGAATGACTCAGCCAAATGGAAGTGTCAATCCTTGTTTCATTGGCCAGATAGCTCGGGTTCACGAGTTCATGGAAGCGTGGGATTTTTGAACCACCCACGTGCTTCCTGTGTTTTCTTTGTCCAAGTTACTCTTGGTTTTTGGTTCAATCCGTTTATTCTGTGCCCTTCAAAGATCACAATTTCCATGATCACAGGTAAATCATGCCAACCTCGCTGGCACAAGCCGCGTGCATATGCGAAGCAAATACCCCATGTCGTTCGATAATTTGTCATGCTCTACCCCTGAAAAATGGTGAGTATCCAGTTCGCTACGTCAAAAAACCAGAGAGTATATAAAATATCACGATATATATGTTATAAGGATAATTATTTAATTATTCAATTATTCCCCACCTGCCAGGTGAGGGTTGTTAGATTTTATCAGAGCTGTTCTCCTCATCCTCCTTCTCCTTCTCCTCCTCCTCCGCGTCCTCCTCTTCCTCCTCCTCCTTCTCCTCGACCATGTCTGCATCAACTTCCACGTCCACTTCCGCCTTGAAAACTCGTCGCCAATCTCTTCGCCAACTTCCGCGCGCAGTGGGCACTGCTGGACCTCAACTGCCGGCTGCCGATCTGAGTGGGCACGGCTGGACCTCAACCGCAAGGTTCCGAGCGCAGTGGGCACGACTGAACCTCAACCAGGGACCTTCCGAGCCCAGTGGGCACCGCTGGACCTCAACCTGGGACCTTCAGAGCTCAGTGGGCACCACTGGACCTCAACCTGGGACCTTCCGAGCTCAGTGGGCACCGCTGGACCTCAACGGCCAGATAGAATGCCAGAAGATATGCCAGAAGATATGCCAGATAGAACGCCAGATAGAATGTCAGATAGAATGCCAGAAGATATGCCAGATAAAGTGCCAGAATGTTTGCCAGATAGAACGCCAGAAGATTTGCCAGATAGAATGCCAGATAGATTGTCAGAAGATATGTCAGAAGATATGCCAGATAGAGTGCCAGAAGATATGCCAGAAGACATGCCAGGTAGAATGCCAGAAGATATGCCAGATAAAATGCCAGAAGATATGCCAGATAAAATGCCAGAAGATATGCCAGATAGAATGCCAGAAGGTATGCCAGATAAAGTGCCAAAATGTTTGCCAGATAGAACGCCATAAGATTTTCCAGATAGAATGCCAGATGGGATGCCAGAAGATATGCCAGAAGATAAGCCAGATAGAATGCCAGATAGAATGCCAGAAGATATGCCAGAAGATGTGCCAGAAGATATGCCAGGTAGAATGCCAGAAGATATGCCAGATACAATGCCAGATCGAATGCCAGAAGATATGTCAGATAGAATGCCAGAAGATTTGCCAGTAAAAAATGTATAAATGTCATGGTGGGGATGACTCGAAGTAAAGTAATTTATATATATATACACAATATATTGTGAATGTGAAGGAAAACAAATCAAATTGGATTCATTTCTGGTTATTCTTGTACTTCGAAAATGGTGAAGGATTTACCTCACAACCCACTGGTTGCCAGAAATCTGCAATTCAAAGCGCCCAAAGGTGACCCCTCAATGACCCAGAACCTCCAACCTCCTTTATTTAACATTTAAGGTAACCTCGCTTAAATTATTTAAGGAAGGTTAGCTTAATTAAGGAAGATTGTTACTAAGGAACCTTTCTTAATTAAGAAAACCTTCCTTAAATAGCAGAACCTTTCTTAAATATTACCTTAATTAAAGATGATTTTCTTAATTAAGAAAGGAGAACTCTTAATTAAGGCAATCTCTCTTAAATAAGATAGGTTGATTAGGAGAGGTTTCACTAATTAAGAACGGTTTCACTAAATAACAAAGGTTGGAGGTTCTGGGGATAGCTGTGACCCGATTCGCCCAAAAAACAAGGTGGTTGTCCCTGATGAAGAGTCGCCAAAAACATATTAATAACCAAAAAACAATAATAACAGTGATAGTAACAAAATATGTGATGTATATATATATATATATGTAACTCAACCTTTATTTAGGGAACTACCGTAACCTGGAGAACAACTCTGGGCGGACTCCGATTCCTCGGAGGCACCTGCCAGTGTTTCAGTACAGTCGAGCCAACGACCACGTGCTGTGATGATGAGTGGATGTCAAACTACCTTCAGATCCTCGGTGGGAAAGCGGCATGTGATCAGATGTGATCAGTATCAGATCTGATGGGTGGTTTCAAACATGAGTGTATTTTCCATTTCAATCCATTGCATATATGGGATGTCATCCCAACCCCATTGATATTTTTCGAGATGGTTAAAACCACCAGGGATGCTATCGCGAACTATGCAGCGTCTGACATTTTTCGAACAGCGAATCGGTTTGCATAGCTGGTGGATGTTCCAAGCCATGTTTCATGACACCAGAGGGTGATCTTCATCATCAACTCAGGATGTTAAAGTCATGAGCATATTGCTAACTATGTGTAACAAGTACTAAAATTAACAAAAATAGGTAATATCATATTTATGTTGCACATGGGGTATACTACTTCGATCTAATTCGCGTTTTTTTTGTTGGCAATGGATCTAGGTTGGCTATGTTAAAATGCGGTGCCCTGCGGAAATCTACGCAGATCTGGGTAAGTTGCAATGATGTTGGCCAGTGACGCTCATTGAAATGATGGTTGTAGGAATGCGTTATATAACTATCTCCAAGGGTCCAAGACATTATCCGCCGGTAAACAACCAAAACTATGGAAAACCCATAGTTTCCCTAGAATATGAATTACATTCATGGCAGAATTTCCACAGCTATGTTAGTTTGCGGGGGGGCGTACGCGAAAGATTTGTTTCCTCGGAAAATGGTTCTCACATTGTCGGCTACAAATTGGTGCCCCACCACCCAAACCGTGTTTTTTTTCTGCCGGCAGTTTCAGTCATTGGGGGTACTTTATCGAGTAAATATATTATATATATATATTTATTCATTATTTTTTATTTTACATAGAGATACCTTACAAGTAGTTTATCTATAAATTATTTACAATGATGTCTCTATAGATTTGGTACCAAGATTCGTTCTCCCAATGTGTTTGGTTGACGAAACAGGATGGCCTAGGGCAGACGCATCCAGAAACGCATAAGCTACAATGTGCTGGTTTCACACACATTCCAATACTGCAATCCCTTTCAAACGCGTGGAACAGGCAAATGCTAATGATGTATGATCGAAACACTTGAAGCATCATATCCTTCTCTCACTTGGTCGTTTCTTAAAATTGGGTCATAGAAAGACTGAAATGGAGGTTTCCCAAAATGCGGGTACCCCTAAATCATCATTTTTCTAGGATTTTCAAGTACAACCCCCCATTTTGGGACACCTGCAGTTTAGGAAGCCTCCAAATGGTTTGTGAATGTTTGTAGTGGCAAACAGCACTTTCACAGTCTCAGCAAAAACGCTTGATTGATCACTCGCCCGAGGGATTTTCAAGGTGCCGCCGTCGTATAACTATTCTGTGTATATTGTATTGAGTAACAAACAAAATATGGTCCAATATGGTAACTGGTATTGTATAATATTTGATTGATAACTGGTACTCTATACGAAAAACATGGTATCTAATTGTGGAAGATACTCCAAACTGGTCCACATCCTTCCAACGTGGACCAAGGTTTGGATGGGTATGGCATTGCCTCAATGTCGTGAGGCAGTACGAGCAAAACCAACAGGCGGGGTGCCCTGTCTCATCCTGTCCCCTATAAACCTTGAGGATCCTTGGGGGTGCAGTTGGGGTGCAGGTAATGGCTATAACCGTAACTATGGTTATAACCCCATAGGTCAGCTCTGAGATCGTGTCTTCGTGCGGATTTTCGGCGAGACCTAATCAGTTGTTTTTGTTCCCGCACAAAATGCATGATTTGACTGCGACCACTGAAGCACTCAGACAGATTGATATGAGTGGTGGTTTCCTAAAATGAAAACCTAAGATGACTGCAAAATCATCCAAAAGATTTTATTTCTGAGGTAGAAACGGATGATAACGAATGGTTCTGGGGTTCCCCCCACTTTAGGAAACCATAGGGCACATTGCTATCCATATCTAGCCAGGGATCACAGCCCCAAAAAAATCACAGCCCCAAGGGTTTACCACCCCCACCCAAGTACCATTTCATCGTATACAATGTATACATACTTGTTTAATTTACTAATATCTATATATATATATAATATATAGATATACACACGTGTCTGTGCGTGTATCATATACATAGTACAAAGATTTTTTGTCATTAATCCCATCGCTTTAAAAGTAAATACCCCTCATATGGGTCCATAAAATAAATGGATTCAATATTCAACCAGATTTCCAATTGGTGTACTATTTACGAAAGGAAGCTTAGAAAATAAATCCAACACAAAAGACTATGAGTAGAAAGCCAGCATCAAAAAAAACAGCTAAATTCCGTGGAAAATATGGAGCGTCCATAGTCCTGTCATATTCTCACAAGGTAGTGCCCTCACAGTTCTGTTTGTTGGTGTATAGACCCCTATGAACTATAAGCCATGTCAAAAAAACATCAACATCCATGTTATCAGCCACTATCAGATAGAATATCCACATATGTCTACCATGATTACACCCACAAGCCATAAATATATAGACATTGGTTTCATGGTATTTTCCCAGTTGACATCAAGAAAACAGCAGCAGCTCTTCGCGGCCAGGAACTGGGGCATCAATGGGTAAATGGTGCCTCAGTTTGATAATGACATATAATGGAAATTGATTAATCCCATCACCCTAATATTATACATGGAAATTCCCTACTAAACCATGGTTTCTAAGGGTGTGTTTAATATTAGGGGGAAGGGATTATACCATGGTTATAACAAACAATAATTTCAATAGGTAAATTAAGTATATGTATATATACATATTATATACCAGTAGTACTCGCACGAGGCGGGGCGGAAGTTGCCTTAAAGATATATAAGACCCTTCTCATCTATAGAACTTGCATGCGCCGTGCGCCAGCCAAGCCCGTGCGTGCGTGCACTCTGCGAAACTGGTGTCTTGTTTCACATGTCACATTTCAAGCTCCACTTCACACTTCACACTTGACAGTCTTCACACTCCACACTACACTCTTCACACTCCACACTTCACACTGCACTCTTCGCACTCCAGACTTCAAACTCCACACTTCACACTTCTCACTTCTCACTGCTTTCTTCACACTCCACACTTCACACTTCACACTTCACACTTCACACTGCACTCTTCACGCCCCACACTTCACACTGCACTCTTCACACTCCACACTTCATCTCATCTGAGCTCTTCTCACCTTATCCCAGCTCATCTCTTCTCATCTCATCTCTTCTCATATGTCATCTAAGCTTTCATGAATCACTTCCCAGTACTACTACTAAGGAACTTGCATGCGCCGTGCTCCAGCCAGGCCCGTGCGTGCGTGCTTTGTGCGAAGCTGTTGCAGTGTTGCTGTCCAAGAACATGACCTGCGCGCGACCCCGGTACAATGCAAACACTTTCCTCACACTTCACATTGCACTCTTCACACCCCACACTCCACACTTCACACTTGCACTTCATCTCAACTCATCTCATCTGAGCTCTTCTCATCTCATTCCATGTCTTCCCATATGTCAGCTAAGTTCTTCTTGGCTATTTTCATGTCAAGTACTTCCCAGTACTGATGTCTACTACAAAAGCTTGCAAAAACCACTTCCCAGTACTACTTTGTACTACAAAGCTTGCACAAAACACGTTCCAGTACTACTTTGTACTACAAAGCTTGCACGAAGCACTTCCCAGCACTACTTTGTATTACAACGCTTGCACAAAGCATTTCCCAGTAGCACTTTGTACTACAAAGCTTGCACAAAGCACTTCCCAGTACTACTTTGTACTACAAAGCTTGCACAAAGTCACTTCCCAGTACTACTGTGTACTACAAAGCTTGCAACAACTACTTCCCAGTACTACTTTGTACTACAAAGCTTGCACAAAGTACTACTTTGTACTACAAAGCTTGCAGTACTACTTTGTACTACAAAGCTTGCACAAAGCACTTCCCAGTACTACTTTGTACCACAAAGCTTGCACAAAGCACTTCCCAGTACTACTTCGTACTACAAAGCTTGCACAAAGCACTTCCCAGTACTACTTTGTACTACAAAGCTTGCACAAAGCACTTCCCAGTACTACTTTGTACTACAAAGCTTGCACAAAGCACTTCCCAGTACTACTGTGTACTGCAAAGCTTGCACAGGCTTGCACAAACTACTTCCCAGTACTACTTTGTACTACAAAGCTTGCACAAACTACTTCCCAGTACTACTTTGTACTACAAAGCTTGCACAAACTACTTCCCAGTACTACTTTGTACTACAAAGCTTGCACAAAACACTTCCCAGTACTACTGTGTACTGCAAAGCTTGCACAAACTACTTCCCAGCACTACTTTGTACTACAAAGCTTGCACAGAACACGTTCCAGTACTACTTTGTACTACAAAGCTTGCACGAACTTCCCAGTACTACTGTGTACTACAAAGCTTGCACAAACTACTTCCCAGCACTACTTTGTACTACCAAGCTTGCACAGAACAGGTTCCAGTACTACTTTGTACTACAAAGCTTGCACGAACTTCCCAGTACTACTGTGTACTGCAAAGCTTGCACAAACTACTTCCCAGTACTACTTTGTACTACAAAGCTTGCACAAAACGCTTTCCAGTACTACTTTGTACTACAAAGCTTGCACAAACTACTTCCCAGTACTACTGTGACCAAGCAACCTTGGCACAGCCATTACAATGCGATCTGCAGAGACTGAGTTGCAAAATGCAATAGAACTACGCGCGGCGGTGTCGGAAATTGCAGCTCCGAAACCGGATCTCGACGCCATGCAAAGCAGAAAAAAGACGATCTTGAAGCACTTTTTAAAAGGAATTTTAAAAGGAAAATTACTAGCGCCAAAATTGCGGAAATCTGCTGACAAATGACTATCGCAGCCTGGATGCAGCCACTCCAATACAATTTACAATCTTCAGCTGCAAAAGGCAATAGTATTACGCATGCAGCCGCGGCACCAAGCAACCTTGACGCAGCCATTACAATGCGATCTGCAGAGGCTGAGTCGCAAAGCACAATAGAACTACGCGCAGCGGTGTCGGAAATTGCAGCTCCAACACCGGATCTCGACGCCAAAGCAGAAAAAAGACGATTTTGAAGCACTTTTTAAAATGATTTTTAAAAGGAAAATTACTAGCGCCAAAATTGCGAAAATCTGCTGACAAATGACTATCGCAGCCTGGATGCAGCCACTCCAATACGATTTACAATCTTCAGCTGCAAAAGGCAATAGTATTACGCATGCAGCCGCAGCACCAAGCAACCTTGATGCAGCAATTACCATGCGTTTCGCAGCATCACGTCGCAAACCTGCACGTATCTACACACAGAACAACACCAGAACACCAGATGACAAGAGTCATGCAGCCATTCCAATGCGATCTGCAAGCGGAGATTCCAAAACACCCTTTAACTAAGCACACACAAGCACACCCAAAGCAGCTTCAAGCCACCGTTACACTGCGGCAAAAAAAAACGACAAACCGACCCCAGCCGCAACCGCCGCACAGACGAGGTACCTTTCATCGCCGGCCGCAGCCATTTTACACGGAAAAACACAAGGTTTCGTGCTCCGGCTTCCTCCCCAAAACATAGCCCATGCAACATCATGCAGCCATTACAATGCGGTTCGCAGCATCAACTCGCAAACTTGCACCTATTATATCTACGCGACGCACAGAACAACACCAGAACACCAGATGACAAGAGTCATGCAGCCATTCCAATGCGAGCTGCAACCGGAGATTCCAAAACACCCTATAACTACGCACACACAAGCACACCCAAAGCAGCTTCAAGCCGCGGTTACACTGCGGCAAAAAAAAACGACAAACCGACCCCAGCCGCACCTCTCGCACACACGAGGTACCTTTCATCGTCGCCTGCAGCATCCTGCAGCCACTTTACACGGAAAAACACAAGGTTTCGTGACGTGCTCCGGCTTCCTCCCCAAAACATAGCCCGTGCCACATCATGCAGCCATTACAATGCGGTTCGCAGCATCAACTCGCAAACTTGCACCTATCTACGCACAGAACAACACCAGAACACCAGATGACAAGAGTCATGCAGCCATTCCAATGCGATCTGCAACCGGAGATTCCAAAACACCCTATACTACGCACACACAAGCACACCCAAAGCAGCTTCAAGCCACCGTTACACTCGGGCAAAAAAAAGCGACAAAGCGACCCCAGCCGCACCCGTCGCACACACGAGGTACCTTTCATCGTCGCCTGCAGCCACTTTACACGGAAAAACACAAGGTTTCGTGCTCCGGCTTCCTCCCCAAAACATAGCCCATGCAACATCATGCAGCCATTACAATGCGGTTCGCAGCATCAACTCGCAAACCTGCACCTATCTACGCACAGAACAACACCAGAACACCAGATGACAAGAGTCATGCAGCCATTCCAATGCGATCTGCAAGCACAGATTCCAAAACACCCTATAACTACGCACACACAAGCACACCCAAAGCAGCTTGAAGCAACCGTTACAATGCGGCAAAAAAAAAGGCAAACCGACCCCAGCCGCAACCGCCGCACAGACGAGGTACCTTTCATCGTCGCCTGCAGCCACTTTACACGGAAAAACACAAGGTTTCGTGCTCTGGCTTCCTCCCCAAACCATAGCCCATGCAAGATCATGCAGCCATTACAATGCGGTTCGCAGCATCAACTCGCAAAAACCTGCACCTATCTACGCACAGAACAACACCAGAACACCAATGACAAGAGTCATGCAGCCATTCCAATGCGATCTGCAAGCACAGATTCCAAAACACCCTATAACTACGCACACACAAGCACACCCAAAGCAGCTTCAAGCCGCGGTTACACTGCGGCAAAAAAAAACGACAAACCGACCCCAGCCGCAACCGCCGCACAGACCAGGTACCTTTCATCGTCGCCTGCAGCCACTTTACACGGAAAAACACAAGGTTTCGTGCTCCGGCTTCCTCCCCAACTCACCACTTGCCTTCGTCCACCACATCCCATCGTCCCCACCTGCCTTCCTCACCACTCGCCTTCATCACGTCGCCACTTTCCTTCCTCACCACTTCCCATCGTCACCACTTCCCTTCCTCACCACTTCCCGTCATCACCACTTCCCTTCCTCACCACTTCCCATCGTCACCATTTCCCTTCCTCACCACTTCCCTTCCTCAACACTTCCCATCGTCCCCACCTCCCTTCGTCACCACTCCCCTTCCTCACCACTTCCCGTCATCACCATTTCCCTTCCTCACCACTTCCCATCGTCACCATTTCCCTGCCTCACCACTTCCCTTCGTCACCACTTCCCATCGTCACCACTTCCCTTCGTCACCACTTCCCATCGTCACCACTTCCCTTCGTCACCACTTCCCTTCGTCACCACTTCCCTTCGTCACCACCCCGTCATTGTCAGCACCCTTCATCAAGGTCAATTCCACCGCTTCTTATTCTCCACTTCCCTTCGTCACCACTTCCCTTCGTCACCACCCCGTCATTGTCAGCACCCTTCATCAAGGTCAATTCCACGGCTTCTTATTCTTTTGTTATGTATTCTTATGTTATGTATTGTTATACGATCTACCTTCCTTCATCATGACAAGTCTCAGAATTCTATTTGTCCGTAACACGGAAGTATTGCTTCCCAACTTCCTTTGATAATATATATATATAGATAAATATAAATATATGTATGGTCGATGACATCATCCATGGGAAAGTGGTGATACCATATGATACGATGCTATTAAAGTCGGTCCATCGATTTCTTTAACGTTTTTGTTAACAAAAAGATAGATGCGTCAAAGATATGAATGCATCTGATATGTCCACCTTATCTATCATTGTTTATCCCACTTGTTTGGGGGCCAGAATGTTCCTACAAGGTGGTTCCGCCATACTTAGCAAAGTTGGTTTGTAACCCTAATAACTATGTTTTATGGTAGATACATCGAACTACTTACTATGGTTTATACACCAACAAACATCATTGGGGGGGACACCATGTTCCTCCAGGTGAAGTTCGAATTCTTCGTCCGTGTCCGGCCCGATGTGATGTACTTTGCCCCGGATCAGCTACCTTCAAAGGCGCCGGCCACGGGATGAATGGGATGCCATTGCCATGGGCCGCTGAGGGTTTGCTTGGGAAGCTGGTTGTGAATGGTACAAGGTGGTGCCCCGTTCGATAGCGTTCAGTTGGTGCCAATAACTCCAATAACTATGGTTTATAGCTGAGATATCTATAGTCAATGGGGTTTATAAACCAAATTTTAACTAGGGGACACCACCTTGTAATTTAATGACCAGTCACTGTAGTGATTATACCCTACGGATCCATAGGGATAGTAGATTATCGTGGTTATCGACAATCGTGCGCAATGATCAAAAATCATTTGTGGTGCAACCAGTAATAAGCATTCATAATTTTTGTTTATCCATAGAGTGGTTCGGAAGTGTGGTAATTTTGTGAATAACAATGTATAGTAGATAAACCTGACTTTAGCAAGCCATTGCAAAGTACGAGAAAAATATTTTGAATATCACGATTTTAGCAGGACATTAGTTTTCCATCTTAGAATCTTTCTTGGTGGCTACAATCGTTTATTATCCAAGACTAGACCAGTGAACAGAGGTGTTTAACAGGCTTACGAACAATCAATCCTAACCTGCAGGAAGCTTTTTCAGTGGGGGTAGAATCGACCAAGCTCGTAATTTGTTGCCACTTTTACCAAGTGGTGATACACCCAACAGATCGGGATTTCGCAAACACTTGTGGATATCAACCTTTTTTAATGGTGATTCAACTGCACAACGCGGGAATCACCAAGAAGTCGGGATATGGACATGACTTCTCTGGTCAAACTAAAATGGAGTCTGAGATTTATATAGGCCCATTGAATCCTATTGATGTGTATTGCAATTGTGGATGTATATATCATAGACATTCATGCAGATGCAAGACGTATATATAGGTATATAAAAGTAAATATATACCTAAATGACTATATGTGTATGTTACACATATTATAGTGTTTTGGGAGCATTTATGAATTTACATGTGTTTTTATGATGCTATATGATGTTATATGATATTTATATATTATGTTATGTTATGTCATGTTTTATGATTTTGTCACTTGCACATCGAGCATTCTCCTCGCGGCGGTGCAAGGAGAAGTTGCGAAACAATGGGATCACCTTGACGATGAAGTGGGCCAGGAGACGGGAGAACCCGCTGGAGAAATTGAGAGACCCAACAAATATGTACATGTTATACATACAGTTATACAAGACACATATACACAGTTTCACAGTTATATGGTTATATGTATATTTTGTACATATGTATATATATATATGGTCTCGTGTTCCGTGTTCCTAAGGTCCTACACCCCCCCATGGTATGGGTCCCCAGGTAGCACCCCTTCCCTTCTATTTGCAAGCTATTGGCAGCATTTCTGAGGTCCAGCCTCGTATTTCCTAGGTCTTTGCAGCATTTCTGACTACCAGCCTCGCATTTACTAGGTTCAAGCTATCTTTTAGACGACCTACGTAGCACACATACTCCCTCAAAGTACCTACTTGCTACCTATAGTCACATATACATGTGCTATGAATCTACTTCCTATTTACTACCTGTGTACTCTCACAACACTACATGTGTTTAACATATCTTTCCTGCATACTAGGGACTTACTACGCACATGCTTCTATATCGTACTTATGAACTACCCGTATACGATCCAACGACGGTCTGTGGACCATCACCCCCCCTAGCCCTTCATACCTACCATACATACCATACCAACCATACATGTCAAACATACCATACATATCAAACATAACGTACATGAGATAATTACATACCATACCATGCCCACCATGCCATATATATATATATATATATATATATATATTGTCATACATACACTACACCCCCGCACCACACACCCCGCACCACACACCCTCCACCACACACACAGGGGGGTGAGGTAGCTTTCCCCGTATTGAGGGAGCCCTGGAAACAGTTAGACACCTGTGGTCACGTAAGTGGCGGCTGCAATATTTTTACACGCGGGCTTGCAGTAATCTTCAGCCATGCGGAGTGGCGCATGAGACATAATGAATTATGTGTACATGTCAACATGCATGAAAGCATTGTGTAGACACGTAAAACAAAATATATAAGCAACAAACAGACACAATTTTTCTTCGTGTCGTAACATGCTGCTGTCTTTCACAAGAAGCGCTCAGCTTGTGATCTGCTGTGAGACGAGTCCGAAGACAAAATCAAAAACTGCACAAACAGCTACTGGAAGCTACAGGCAGGCTGGCCGCAATGCGGCACATGTGCTTTGCAAGGACCTACAGTCCCATGGAGAAGGTGTATCCATAGAAGTCCATTTCGTTTCTCCTTCTCAGCTCTCCGGATTGATGGAAGAAGATTGATTGATCTGGAGTCTGTGGAATCAAATCTAACCATGAACTATCGTATTTCTGAATCCACCGTTGGCGTGGAACAGTATATCCGGGAACATATTCTACATTATGTGTTTGTGGATTTGTTCTGTAGTATGACGGTTGATTGTAAGAGTAATAGGAATCTTGGTATGCTGTGGAGCTTGATGATGTTCCTTGATGTCCTTGGTCAAGCCATTGCGAACCCGTCATGCGAGGTGGAGGCGCTGGCGGCTCTGGAATGTTGTATGGTCTGGTTCGTGATCTCCAATCTGTCAGTACGTTTGCGAGTGTTGCGATAATCTGGAGTTGGGGATCGTTGTCGACCCTTTTCTTGCAAACGCCATGGAGGTGTATATTGGTTGATTTTCCAACTGTACGCGAAGGAGCAATTGGATCATTGCTTGGTGACCTAGCTGACCTAGCTGACCTATAGCTGACCAAGCAGGCGGTGCTGGAGGTGTAACTGTAGGTGCCTTGACCGGTGGTGTGACATTCGAAGATGAAGTTGGTGCTGGGTTGATGGATGCCGGAGCAGCCTTGTAACGTGGCTGTTTAGGTGGTGTTGGTGGTGTTATCGGTGGTGTTACTGGTGTTCTCACAGGCGCAGGAGGCGGCTGTGGAGTGCGTGTGGCAGGTTCTCTGCTTCTGACTCTGCTGACCGAGCGAGATCTTTGTCCACCAACATTCTTAAAGGTATCTCTCCGCAAAGGCGGAACACTATCCTTTCTTTCACGGCGTTCTATACTCTGGAATCGTCACGATTTTCCTTTTATTTTTCATTTAAACCTCCCCAGCGTTCTCTTCTCCGGTTTTCGGATTGCTGCGACCTAATTCGCATGTTCTTGAGAGCCTTCAGTTGAACGAATGTCATCAAGGGAGAATGCCAGGCACAATCCTTTTCGGAAAGTCCCATGTCATAGGGCAGGAGGTGCTTCAGTTGTTCTACGTCATTGAGCATCACCTCATCAGAAAATGCGGAGCCGACAAAGCCGTCTCCAGATGCGGATTCTTCTCTGCCTCGGGCTTCAGTCACTGCTAAGACCACAAAATGAAGATATTTTCACTTTAGGCACTTAATGAAGATATTAGTAGTTATATGAACTTATCATAGAAGTGTTTTTTCTTTATTTTTACTTATTTTCACTTATTTTTCAATGTTTTTTTGATGATCAGAATTGTAGACGATGCATTTTTCTGTTATATATTTTTTGAAAATAGTTGTCGACCTTTTTGTTTCCTTTGGAATATTTTTTTCTTGCCTTTTTTCATTGTTTTTTTTCATTCTTTTCAGGCATCATCCTTTTAGAAATCACCCTTTTCAGGATTTATCCTTTTCAGGAATTATCCTTTTCAGGACTTATCCTTTCAGGATTTTTTTATTCAGAATGAATCCTTTTCAGGAACTATCCTTAACAGGAATCTTTCTATTCAGATTGATTTCATTTTCAGGAACAATGCTTTTCAGGAGTTATCTTCTACAGGAAATGGTTCTTCTACAGGAATATGCGCGGCTGCGAGTGACACAAAGAATCTTGAAGTACATCTGTGGAGAAATCATTCAGAGGCAAAAGGAAAAAACATATAAAGGATGCTTCTTGGAAAGAACAATTGCTCTTTTGATGTGTCTTCTTCAATTGTATACGACTGCCCAGAATGAGATCTTTCACAACATGAGGCTTCGGTTACTACTTCCAAACTACATAATTCAGGGATGAAGATGGATACCTAATTTGGAAAACATTCTATTATATTTTTTTTGTTGGTAAAAGATTTAAAGCTAGCTGGCTTGCTTTTTGTTTTGAAAATGTATTTTCTATAATTGCTATTTATGTTTTATTGTTCATATTGTTCTACAATTTACTTTCTTTTGATTTCGCATACTTTGTTCATACGGTTTTTTTGCTGAGATTTTGGTGGTTGATTAATCGCAGGGAATTATTAATCCTAACTTGACATTATTATAAATACTTACTTATCCTTTTTTTTCTCTATAAATATTTCCTGAATTTTCTGAATTTTCTGAATTTTCTGAATTTTCTGAATTTTCTGAATTTTCTGAATTTTCTGAAATTTCTCTGAATTTTCTGAAATTTCTGAATTTTCTGAAATTTCTGAATTTTCTGAATTTTCTGAATTTTCTGAATTTTCTGAATTTTCTGAATTTTCTGAATTTCCTGAATTTTCTGAATTTTCTGAATTTTCTGAATTTCCTGAATTTTCTGAATTTTCTGAATTTTCTGAAATTTCTGAATTTTCTGAAATTTCTGAATTTTCTGAATTTTCTGAATTGTTTTCCTTTTAATTTAAATTGTAAATTCTGAATTTTCTGAATTTTCTGAATTTCCTGAATTTTCTGAAATTTCTGGATTTTCTGAATTTTCTGAATTTTCTGAATTTTCTGAATTTTCTGAATTTTCTGAATTTTCTGAATTTCCTGAATTTTCTGAATTTTCTGAATTTTCTGAATTTCCTGAATTTTCTGAATTTTCTGAAATTTCTGAATTTTCTGAAATTTCTGAATTTCCTGAATTTTCTGAATTTTCTGAATTTTCTGAATTTTCTAAATTTTCCTTTCCAGGAAGTATCCTGCAGAGAACTATTCCCTACACAATTTTTCCTTTCCAGGAAGTATCCTGCAGAGAACTATTCCCTACAAAAGTTTTCCTTTCCAGGAAGTATCCTGCAGAGAACTATTCCCCACAATTTTTTTCCTTTCCAGGAAGTATCCTGCAGAGAACTATTCCCTACATTTTTTTTCCTTTCCAGGAAGTATCCTGCAGAGAACTATTCCCTACAATTTTTTTCCTTTCCAGGAAGTATCCTGCAGAGAACTATTCCCTACAAATGTTTGCCTTTCCAGGAAGTATCCTGCAGAGAGCTATTCCCTACAATTTTTTTCCTTTCCAGGAAGTATCCTGCAGAGAACTATTCCCTACACAATTTTTCCTTTCCAGGAAGTATCCTGCAGAGAACTATTCCCTACAAATTTTTTCCTTTCCAGGAAGTATCCTGCAGAGAACTATTCCCTACAATTTTTTTTCCTTTCCAGGAAGTATCCTGCAGAGAACTATTCCCTACATTTTTTTTCCTTTCCAGGAAGTATCCTGCAGAGAACTATTCCCTACAATTTTTTTCCTTTCCAGGAAGTATCCTGCAGAGAACTATTCCCCACACAATTTTTCCTTTTCAGGAAGTATCCTGCAGAGAAATTGTCCCTACATTTTTTTTTCCTACCCTTTTTTTTTCCAAATAGGCGCCTTCAGAGAATTGTTCTTTAGCAGCATATTCCTGTTCAGGAAGGTTTCGTCAGAAAAGTAGTGTTCTGAGACAATATTGTTTCGTCGAAAATCAACATTCCTGCGAATCTATCAAACACACATAAAAATCAAATTTCACTTCTTATCACTTCTTTTCGCTTATTTTGGCTTATTTTTGACTAATATTCTACTATATTTGCTTATATTTTCCTTATGTTATAAGTTCACCTAAAAATTTAGTGGAACTTATAACAAAATATTTTTGAAAAAACAATTTGAACAAGATATTAGAAGGATAATAGTAACTTATAGTATACTTATAAATTCATTAAGTGCCTAAAGTGCAAATATTTGCATTTTGTGGTCTCAGTGGAACTTGCTTTCCGTAGCACAAAGAATTAAAATCATAGAATCACAATCACCATCTACCTACCCACTTAGTAAAAGAAAACGCCTGTGGGGTTCATTTTTTGGAATTTTTTTTTTCAAGGGTTTCCCATCCGGCGGTGCTATCCGCTGCAGTTTTAACACCAGGTTCCGGGCAAGGTCAGGGCCCAAAAGGTAAGGGCTGACCCAGCCTTCTGATCTCATTTTGATCTCGTTTTTTCCCTGGTTTGCTTCAGGGAAGGGATGGGAAGAAAAGAAAAGGGAATGGAAGGAAATGGAAAAGAAGGGAAGAAAGAAAGGAAAGGAAACAACACTGCAAAGAAATGGACTTAACAAGCAAACCTGGTTTGTGCTTTGGAACATTTTTTTCTATACATTGGGAAGAATCATCTCAACTGACTCATATTTTTCAGAGGGGTAGGTCAACCACCAACCAGAAACAATGAGGATTTACCATCTCCCATCTAGCATATGATCATTGATGGTGATTGACAGGTCATTGATAGATCTTGCTGGTGATCCTGGCCAGTTAGCTATCGAGAAATCATGTCAAATTACAGTACCACAGAAAAAAGGAGGTATATAGATGGCAAATGTAATCACCATAAGACATCCATAGGTTTTCCTAAGGAATGATCTAGAATGATCTAGATTTATGGTGGATTTTCCGTATCTATGCAGGTTTCCTGTGCGGTACATGCAACACTTCATGCTGCCAGCTGCTCAGTGTCGAATTTCCTTCCGTCCATCGCGTTGTGCGTCGCCTGCGATGACGCAGCAATTGGGGCGCAGTACAGAGGAACTGTCGCCCATTGCGGTGGAAAATGTGCAAAGTTATAGGCGGAATGGAGCCTTGGCAATGTTTTGGATGGCCGGAATGGACTGGAATGGATTGATCATCAAACATGGGGATTTAACTTTAAAGAAAATGTATCTAACTGTGACAAACCTAACAGTTTGGACCATTGCGATTAGAATCATCGGTTTTTTCCAGCTACAAACGGGTCATAGCTCTGTTCGACCAGAGGGTTTCCTGCTGAAGGTTATGCTTTTTTCCGGTAGCCCAACAGCAAAACTGGATTCTGACTGGATTCTGTGATAAGGCGCTAGGGCTTTCAGTCTACAATTTAGACCCCTGTTAGCCCCTATGATCAATTTCTAACGTAGTTAGACATTTCTTTATTTAAAATTTTTGAGATCGGAAATTCAGTTTTATTTCCGTTGCCATGGCTCAAGAAATTCAAACCAACCTGATTCTTCATTTGTATTCGTGCTTGTCATTTTTCTGTGCAATGCGCGACAATGGTGATGATGCGTTTGGGGCTCCGCTTGATTGAACTGACCGTCTTATTCATATTTCTTTACCTTCTTCTACAACTTTGACTTCATCTATTCCGACGGTACATACATCATCTCCGGTGCCTACTACTTTGTCATCTTCGACACCCCTGGATAACTTTCTTCAAGCTGTTCATCACGCTCTAAATTCTGGATTGTCGAAACAAACGCTGATCGCAAACATCCATTTGATTTCAGATGAGCGAGTTGAATCTACAGAGCCTCCTCTTAGCGACGACTTCTCACAATGAATCTCTGTAATCAATTGATTAGATTGATTAGTCGATTGACTTCAATTCCAGAGATCTTGATCTTTTGACATTTCTCCCTCTTCCCATTAGATCGATTGATCTGTCAGTTGACTTGTTGGGACATGAGGTTGACACATTGCTGCGTCTTAAAATGTCAATGCCATCAGTATTTTGATTTCTTTCTTTTCGTCCATTCAACATCCAACATTCTCAACTTGTGCATACATGGTATTGCTTCCTTTGTTCTTCTGTCACCGCTGCTGTTTCTCAAATTCTTCTTTCACTGCAGCCATTTGTCCTCGACGTTCTCATCTCAATGTATCATTTGACATCACTTTGATTCATCACTCAAATGAATTCCTCATTTTCATTTTGGACAGTCCGACATTCCCACATGGATGTTCCTTTTCTTTCCCATTCGAAATTCTATACAGCACATTTTCTTTCTTGCTCTGTCAGGTTCATGTCGATCACTGCGTTCGACTTCATCGACAAGCTCCTTCAGGACACCTCCTTGCAATTGCAATCTTTTTCATTCAATCAATTGATTGTCTTGACTGCCAAGTTTTGCCTTTTCTTGTTCAGTCATTCATGGTCAGTTGATCATTTATTTCACGATTGTGAATCATTGCATACTCAAACACAAGCCTCGAGGCTCAATTTCCATTTTTCGCTTTCTCCATATTTCCATATTCAGCCATTTTGCGCTGCTGTGTGCTGTGGATCATCCCAGCCAAATTTCAATTCTCAATTCTTCATTGTGGACGACTTCGCATCGCCTTTTTGCATTTTCTGTGAATTTCTGCAATTCAATCAATTCGAATTCTTTTTCAATTTCAATTCTGGCAGATTCATTTGGATCCGATTTGCCCTGCTCCAATTGGACATTCACTCATTGCCTACGTGGACGTGGTCCCATCTTGTCAGACAATTTTTGTTTTGCTGGCACTCCATTTGGAGACTGATCGGTCAATTGACCATGCAGGGCCCAGGTTTTGGATTGGACAATCATCCCAATCCACTACTTCCACCAGCGATCCCTCCGCCCCGGACTCCACCTTGCCCTCCGGGGCTTAGCCGATTAGGCAATTCGACAGTGGAACAGGTGACAGCAAAGGCTTGGCGTTGGTGTAACAAGACAACGGAGACCTTCTTCAAGCTCCTTTTGCTACCTGCCCATTGGGGCGATTTGCCGTGCTCAACCACGCCAGCTGTGACGATTCCACAGTGGTTGGAAACTGGGGGAAGCGCACGAGCTTCTTGCCAACATTTGTTCCGCAAAGTTAGCAGTATGGATTTTCAACTTCATTATTTATCCTGCCAGGTCGTCGACAACTTTCGATGGATACATTCACAGATGCAGAAGATCACCGATGGTTGCTATGAGGTGACGCACAGACTTGCGCAGGTTGAAATCCTTGTTTTCAACTTAGATGCTCTGCTGGAGGGTATTCAGGAACAGTTGCATTGGATGCCACAAAAAGGGGTGCTGCCGAAAAGCCAACCGAAAGCCAAGGCTCAGAGGCGGAGGCCATCTTCTGTCCTACCTCAACAACGCAACACCTTTAAACGTCGGGTCCAAAAATCCTTTCTGAAAAAGGTCCGAACTCATGAGAGCAGACTGCAATCAGTTGAATCATCCTCCGTCAACATTGAGAAGACGCTGCGCCGCAGCTGAGCAAAAAGGTGCAGGAGTTAGAGGACCAGTTGGAGAAGCAGAGCACCAGACTGGCAAGGCTGATGAAAGCAGCCCGCAACACCGCGCTGCCTCCGTGAAAACGGATTGCTCAGAGACGACCAGAGATTGTCGCAAAGCAGCGAATCCGAATTGGAATGAGTTAAAAAGAATGACATTGCTGTCCTCACATTGCATGGTCAATCTTTTCACATCAACTTTTGCCAGTTTTAGCTTGTCGTTTTCTTTACAGTTCTTTTACAGTCATTTTCTTTTACCACATTTCACGTTTTCCCCTGACAGGACTTTCTTCGACGTGCTCAACTTCAAGCTGATTGACTTCGACTCCTTCTTCGTTGCAAGGTCGTTCAATTTCTCTCCTCAAGGACTTTCATCTTTCATTTCTGAATTCAAGTTCATTCCATTCACACTTTGTGTCAGGACACAATTGTGGCGCTCAAGCCTTACGACCAATTGGTCTCAGCACAATTGTGCTTTCTCAATTTTCCCAATTATTTTCTTACATTTAGGCTCAAATTCATTGTCTTGATTATGAACGATTCATTTCGCATTGAATTGCAAACCGCCCGAGCCTCAATTGAACGCCATGGTGTCCAACCTCCATTTCAACTTCCATGGGTAAAGGGGATTTGGAAAAGAATTTTCAATCCTAACTCATCCCCTCTTTCTACAATTAGTCGTTCTCTCCCTCTTCCTTCTTCTTTCTCAACATCTTCTTCGTCATCTTCTCCTTTAGATTCTTTCCCAAACTTCAATTCAAATTCTTCCCAATTACTTGCTCTTGACACTTCATATGGTGAGAAGGGTGCAACTCATGACACCACGTCTTGTACTACTGCGGTGCCTTCAGCTGAATTTTGGTCGAAGTTCTTCAATCGCTCAGATCTTCAACAAGGACGTGTTGATGGTTTACGTCATCTTGCCATTTCAAGATTTATTTCAATGCTTGCTGCCTCCACGGGATCATCAATGTTTTTGAGCTCCTCGGACCCTTGGGATTTACATACAAGCTTTTCAGCTGCCGTCTCAATGAAAGCAACCAGCACGCTGATCAAAAGATCCCTTGATTTATTACGCTTCAAGACATGGTGCGATCTTCATGACAAACAATTTCTTCCTTTTTCTGAGTGTACTTTGTGGCAATTTCTACGTGAACTTCAAATGACAGCGAAACCGTCAGGGCCACAATCGATTTTACAGGCTATTAACTTTGCCATTCATGTCCTTGGATGTCACACAGCAGGGCCCACGTTAGCTTCAGTCAGAATCAAGGGTCTTTGCTCTGGTCACAAGGCGATGGCTTTGACAATCAAACATGCACCTCCTCTACAAGTGGATCAAATTACACATCTCGAGAACCTATGCTGTTCTTCTGAAGATGCTTACTCTAAACTTTTGTTTGGGTCCATCTTAATTGCTTTATACGCCAGATCCCGATGGAAAGATTTACAAGGAGCTCACTCAATTGAATGCGACCCCGATGACTTTGCGCCACAGTTCATTGAGCTGCCATCTCAGCACTTCAAGACAGCATCCATGCTTGCAAAGAAATTACACTTTTTGCCAATTACAGCGTTGGTATTTTCCATTTCTGGTCAACCTTGGATTCATCATTACATTCAAGCACGTCGTGATTTGGGGTTACAAATTTCTGGAAAGTTATCGTTACCCTTTCTGCCAACAAGAATTGATGCCAACCTTTCACATGAACCAGTGACATCATCTCAAATTACCAAACTCCTTCGTGAAATCTTTGCTAGTGAGTCTCTTCGATCTCACTCCTTGAAGCATACATGTTTGAGCTTTGCTGCCAAACGTGGGTTCGATCCTCACATCCGGAAGTTATTGGGGTATCATCTTGATCATCACGAAGTGACTTTGGCTACTTACAGCAGAGATCTTCTTGCCCTTTGCGTCAATTGAAATTTCTTCTCACTGAAATTCAGTCGGGTCAATTTATTCCTGATGCCACACGTTCTGGTTACTTACCTGAATTTTTACCTGTTCAAAATACAACATTGAAGTCCAATACATTTGAACCATTTCCGTTAGCTGATCCTGAAGATGATGCCGTGCCTCTGGACAGTTCTCATGTAGGCAACATGCCTACTGATGATACAACTTTGGAAACTATATCCA
This sequence comes from Cladocopium goreaui, assembly GCA_947184155.2. Taxonomy (NCBI): domain Eukaryota; class Dinophyceae; order Suessiales; family Symbiodiniaceae; genus Cladocopium; species Cladocopium goreaui. The sequence continues at coordinate 131,115 of CAMXCT020000375.1, read as the reverse complement.
AGCCAATTGATGACGCTGCTTTGGAAGTTTCAGTTGCGCTCGACAATGCCTCTGATGACTATGATTCCTCTTCTACTTCATCTTCAGGTTCATCCTCATCTTCTATCTCTGACAACGAAGTTGACATCGTACCAGATTTCCCCCAAAATATTGGAGGCAATTGCTTTCCTCATGTGGAGAAATTTCTCCCAGTTAAACACAGACAGACGCATCGGCTACACCTATTGGTTGATGCCGAACATACGAGGCTCATTTGTGGCCGAGCATTGTCCCAAACGTATGAACGTTTGGATCGATTCCCTTCTCATCCATTACCAACTTGTGTTCAGTGCTTTGCCAGCAAACTTGTTGGATCATTCGATGAATGCTGAGAAAAAGTGTGTGCGCCTCGTGCTTGCATTTGCCTTTTCTTATGTTCTTATTTTCATCCTATCGAATTCTGAAACTCCTTAGGTTTCATCTCAAGTGATAGTTTTTGCAAATTCGCAGTGCTCATGGCGTTGTTGGACAGCAAGGCACAATACTTTGCCCGAGCCAAAGAAATCGGGCTGTCTACTCAATGTATGTCCTCGCTCCAAAGTCATGCGATTGAGACTTTGGGTGCCTTAGCCTTTTCAGTCGGCACCACACCAGGAGAATGCTCCCCACAAGACTTTCAGCAATTTGTGCTTGACAAACAGATTCAACTTGAGGGATCAGATGAATTTTTGCTGAAACGGTTGATAATTATTTGAAGCCCAGACGCTATTCATGACTTCAATTCAGAACCAAGTCCTGACAGCCGGCCTTCCAGCCGGTGCAGACTCCAATGCCAAGAAACTCCCTCCTGTTGAACGTCAAGCGCGCATTGTTGAACAGAAGCAACGCTTAGTTGGAGTGATCATACAAGGTGAGCCCGAGCCCTCCTTTGAATTGATCGACCTCGCATATTCCATGATTGAATCCAAGTCCATCAAGTTCATTCCTCCACATCGGTGCACCAAACGTGACACTGAATTGCTGGAGAACACGTCCAAGGACAAAGAAATTCTTACGATTGAACAAGGTCGATTGACTACCAAGAAGTCCTCCTTGCCTAATGCTTCGACTTCGGATGCTTTGAAGTTATCCAATTGCTTTGTTCGTCGTGCGCTGGCCTTGGATTTGGCCCAAGTCTCCACCTTTACGCAGATCAACAAGTACCATCAATTGCTTCTTGCTCAACTTTCAGTCAAGGCACCTGCTGGTTATTCTCCAGCTTCGCTTCAACAGATCGTGCAAGCCGACAAGTTCTTTTGGGCCAAACTTGCGGAGAAAGTTGGCATTGACGTGTCGCCGTCAACAGTGGATCCTTCCATGCAAGAGATCATGGTCAGCCCAGAGTTCTCGCTTCATCTTCTTCCACGTCCTGAAGTCTCTACACCTGCCCCTTCAAAGCCGAACACCAATATCTCAGCTGGGCATGGTAAAGGATCTGAACGTCCTCGACAAGATCGTGATGGGCCCTACAAAGGGAAGCCGAACAAAGGAAAGGGCAAAGGCAAAACCAAAACGCCGTCAGTGTCAATGCCTCTTCCTTTGCGTGGTCTAAATCCACGTACAAAAGACAATCGTTCGAAGTGCTTTGATTTCAATATGAGCCATGGTTGTTCCAACAAAGACGGGCAGTGTCAGAAAGGTGATCATTCATGCACGTCTTGGTCGTGTGGTGATGCCAAACATTCCTATCAGACTTGTCATGCCAAGAACAAGAAGCCCAACCAAGGGAGCTCAGCTTGACTATCTCATGATGAGATTCCGTCAATGTTGCATGAGGCACCTTCGTCTACAATGCTAGACAGTGGTCCTACTTCGAATTCATCACCTTCGAGACCCAATAGATCCATTAACGAGCTCCTCGTGATTGAAATCTTTTCTGGATCTTGTAATCTTTCGACAGCTTTTGTGAAACGTGGCTTCCAAGCTTTAGCTATTGACCATGTTCCTTCTCACAAGTTTCGCACGTTGATTTTTGATCTTACTCTCCGAGCTGATCAATTACTTCTGTTGGACATCATCAGTACTCAAAGACCCTTTTTGGTTTGGCTCGCGCCCCCATGTGGCACTGCCTCTCGTGCACGCAACATTCCCGTACAGAACAAGTATGGCAAATCCTTTGCTGAACCATTACGTTCAGACATATTTCCAGATGGATTACCTTCACTTGAAAACATCGATTTGGATCGAGTTCTCGCTGCCAATACTTTGTACGAACTTTGCGAAAATGTTTGTCGTCTTTGTGATAGTCTGCAAATTCAATGGATTATTGAAAACCCTTTTGATAGCTTCTTCTGGTATACATCGTGGATTTCACAGCGCCATCAGGACTTTCCTAAAATTTTGTTTCACAACTGCATGTATGGTGGACTTCGACCCAAAAGAACTGGTCTTCTGGCTAACTTTGACATTTCATCTTTGGCGATCCTTTGTGACAATCTTCATGAACATGCCCCATGGCGCTCCTCTACTGAGAATGACATATACTTCCATACCAGCGAAGAAGCCGCGTACCCTCAATTATTTTGTGCAGCAGTTGCCAATGTGCTTGCAGACCTTGCTGTTTCTCGAGGTTTCTCCATGCCACCATTTGATTTATTTGATACTCAAGCCACGAATCCTCTCCACGCCAAACATCTTCTTCGAGGTTCCGTTGGTATACAACCTCGTGGGCTTCAATTTTCATTTCTCCCATCCTCTTTTCATGACGTTTGGATTACTCAAGACAAGTTGCCACCTATATGTTTGCCTTCGCAGAAGCTCCCCTCTCCCTTCACCAAGGGTTCTTCATTTCCTCCTGAGCTCCAGTTTGATGATGGGTCCAGTTCAAGAGCTCAGTTTAATACTTCTATTGACGACAAGAGGAAGATGAAGGTGCTTGTGCCAATATCACCCAAGGAATATTTGGAAAGATTAAGTGGTATCGACCACCCATGTCAGTTGAACTTTTCTGCGTGGGGATGGTACCCAACGGCAATTGATATTTTGAGAGAGAAGACACCAGGAGAATACCTTCGTTTTCAAGCAAGAGTCTTGAACTCAATTCTTTCAAGAGCAAAAGAACTGGCTTCGGAAGAACGCAAAAGGAAATTCAATTGCGACGAAGTGGTTAAGAAGGTCAATGCAAAAAAGAGACTATGCTTGTTCAGGGAACTACTTCGATCGATAGATCATCCTGACACTGAGATTGTGGATGACTTGGAAACTGGCTTCAAACTCACTGGTTGGCTTCGACCTTCGAATCTCTTTCCGAAGTTATCTTCTCCTCCGCAAATCTCTACGTCGACTTTGGAATCCCTGGGACCACAATTGAATGCAGCTGCAGTCTACAGGTGCGAGCGCAACTCATCCGTTGAGAGTGCAAAGACCCTTCTCGACATCACGATCGATGAGTTGAATCGCGGGTGGATTGTAGAAGAAGTTGATGCTATTAACCTGGAGGAGGGGACCATTCTCTCTCCGCGTTTCATTATTCAACAAGGAGAGAAATCAAGAGCAATTGACGACTTCACCTTCTCAAGTATCAACTCAACTATTGGGACTTCAGAGAAGATTGTGCTGCAGGGCGTTGACGAAATAGCTTCCTTGATTAAGCACCTATTTTACGGCGGGAATTGACGATTTGGAAGGAAGAACCTTCGACATGGAGGCAGCATATCGTCAGTTAGCAATCTTGCCTTCGGGAAGGTCGAAAGCTGTCATATGTGTGTATGACCCTGGTCTTAACAAAGTCCGGGGGTTCACAATGGCGACGATGCCATTTGGAGCAATTTCTTCAGTTTACTCTTTTCTTCGTACAGCAGCGGCAATTAATAATGTCGGATGTTCTTTGCTAGGATTGCCCATGTCGTCATACTTCGACGACTTCACTGTTGTCACGAGATCTGAGTTGTCGAAGAGCGCAAATTTGGCAGTGACGACCTTGTCCGATGTACTTGGATTAAACCTCAGTACTTCCGAACGTAAAAATATCGACTTTGCGAAGGTATTCAATGCATTGGGAGTTTCTTTTGACTTACACAAAGAGGTTGGTGACTTCTTTCGTATCAGGAACACAGATCAGAGAATTTTTGAGCTGTTGGGGAGAATTGACGAGGTCCTCGCAGCAAACAAGATTAGCGGCAAGGAAGCCAAGTCTTTGCGAAGTCGACTGAGTTTCGCTTCGGCGCAAATCTACGGAAGAACAACGGCTTCGGTGCTCAAAGATCTGGGTAAGTACGAAGGGAACAAAGACAGAGTCAAGTTGAATGGGAATACGAGGCTGCTTTTGAGGATTATGAGAGGACACCTTGAGAGTGGCATGGCGAGACAAGTCTCCTTTGGGAAAGCAGATGTTGCACACATTTTTACAGATGGTTCACTCGAAGGTGACGCTGATTCTGGGCTTTCTGCAGGGTTGGGGGCTGTTCTAGTCGACCAGCATGGAAAGTGCATCAAAGCCTTCTCCTACGAGCCGACGCAAGATGATGTGCAGGTCGTAGGAGGAAAGATCCATCAGTTGGAGAAACTGCCAGTGATAATGTCACGCGTTGCCTTTGCAGACGATATTTCATCAAAATTCATCTATATTCATGTGGACAATGTTGCCGCCCAAAGTGCCTTGATAAATGCTGGATCTGTAAATCATTCATCAAGGTCGCTAGTCTACTTGTTTTTGGACTTCGAACAACGACTGAAATTTGTTCCTTGGATATCGAGAGTTGCTAGTGCGTCCAACATAGCAGATGGTCCTTCAAGGAGTTCTATGGACGAAGTTGAGAGTCTTGGTGCTGAGTGCTTCACCTTTCCAAAAGAGGTCTTCAGATTCATAATTCAAGAATTCATCAAGAAGTTGGAATCCATTTGACAGTCAAGTTCTGATGATGGGATAGTTTTTATTGACTGATCAAATATTCTAGTTGAGAGAACAATTTATCTTTTCTCGAGATGTGATTTTCAACTCAACAAGATGATTTATGTTTCATGTCCCATCGACACATTGGAACTTCATCTTTTCATTTCAAGGGCAATTGTCAATTTGAAGCAATTCGATTCAACAAATGTCGAATGTACCCATCGTGGTTAAAAAAGGAAGAGAGGAGCCGCCGATGCGATTCGTCACATTTCCATTGCATTTATTTGAGATTGTTGGTTTGAATTTCGTGAGCCTTAAAAATTTAAAATAAGATCAATTTCTAACATAGTTAGACATTTCTTTATTTAAAATATTTGGGATCGGAAATTCAATTTTATTTCCGTTGCCATGGCTCAAGAAATTCAAACCAACCTGATTCTTCATTTGTATTCGTGCTTGTCATTTTTCTCCCTCCCTCCTCTGCCATTTTCATTCGCTTCTTCCCATTTGCCAGGCACTATGGATATTCTCGCTCAGACCGTGCGTGAGTGGCTCTCCATGTCCATCGACAATGGCGACAGACTTGTTCGCCTCCTCAACATTTTATATTTCATTCTCGAAAATATCTCAGATAGTTTCTGCGGCAGGCACTGGGCATTTATGTCTTCGGTAATTCACGCTGCCTTTTCCGGCCACTTTGAACCAATTTCAAACTTCTTTGTCCCTCATCCTGCTACTTCTATCTATTTGTTCTCTTCCTCTCTTTCAAATGTGGCTCTCGACCAATTAATTGATGATCTATCGTTCGCAAATTGTTTGCTCCGCGAGTTGGTATCATTTCATCAATTTAAGGGACTCGGAACACCCGAACTGTTGAGTTCTGTGCTATTTTCTGCTGCTGATTTTCTTTCTGTTTTGCTTTTGGTCAAGTTTGTTCGAAACGTTCCTCCCTTAATTCAATTGGAACAAACTGTTGAAAATCCAACCTTTTCGCCAGCTTTAAGTTTGATAACGGAGCTGGAACAACCTATTTCTGATTCCGAAGACGTCCAAGATGATGTTGATGCTCATCTTTTACGTCAACATGAGTTAGATCTCGAAGAGCAAAATGCTCAAGACGTTGAATCCTTCAACGCATATGTGTCTGGATCAGGCTACAATGGCCTCTTTTGGCATGATATCGAGCCTTGAGTGCGCTTTCATTTTTTCCAATTCTCAATGTGTGATGGATAGTTTTTATTGACTGATCAAATATTCTAGTTGAGAGAACAATTTATCTTTTCTCGAGATGTGATTTTCAACTCAACAAGATGATTTATGTTTCATGTCCCATCGACACATTGGAACTTCATCTTTTCATTTCAAGGGCAATTGTCAATTTGAAGCAATTCGATTCAACAAATGTCGAATGTACCCATCGTGGTTAAAAAAGGAAGAGAGGAGCCGCCGATGCGATTCGTCACATTTCCATTGCATTTATTTGAGATTGTTGGTTTGAATTTCGTGAGCCTTAAAAATTTAAAATAAGACCTGCCTGTGACACTGACACTGGCCTTGTCCAGACCTTGCCACCACCTCAACCACCACAATTTGGCCATGAGGTGAACACTTTGAGCCAACTCAGAGCCAATTTTGAAGATAGGTGAAAATGCTGTTTAATTCATGGGGTGGGGATGGGTGGGCAGTGGGTGGGGCTAGAAGGTGGGGCGTTAGGGCGACGTTAGGGCGACGTTAGGGCGACGTTAGGGCGCCTCTAGGGCCTTTCCTGCAACTAAACGCCACGTCACAGGCTGTGGCAAACCTCTGGGACCTATATAGTAGGACCAATAGGAACCATTGAAGTGCACCGCCGAAACGGAAATTTTGAATTCACTTTGGACATTGAATTGGACGAGGCACTCTGTGGACTGTCTGTGGGTTTCCACTGTTGACTTTTGAACGGAGACAGATGCAATGGAAGTGAAAGATAATGAGTGAGCGGCCTTTTCTCCTTATTCTTATCTAATATGTATAAGTATGAACTGATTATGAAACTTGTGAAATTTGCGTTATTTCACCATAGTTCAAAGAAAGTGCCAGCAGTTTGAAAAACAGATGAAATGGTTCTAAAGTTGTTTGAAACCGATAGGCTGGATGGTAAAAAAAATTGACAGCCTTCGACAGCACAGGAAAAGCCTGCGGATGCTCCAGTGGAAGAGGTGCTTTGTAGATTGCCCTTGCCTTACGTATTGAAAGACAATGAATGACATTTTTCTCTGTTCTTACCACAATGTGAACAAAATGTAAAGTTACGAACTGGTTATGAAAGCACATCGTCATGGTTTGTATCATTGCTCAACCATTTGCGAAACAGTTTAGATGTGGTCGGGATGTGGTCGGGCTGTGGTTACAGGATGAGTTTGGGTCAACAATACCGAGCAATATAAACTTTTGAAATTCATGCACCAGTCTACCAGCGAACTACTAGCGTTTTTTGTTTTTATTTGGTTGTTACATGGACGTACATAGATTTTTGAAATTGTTTGGAACCTTGTGATACCAAACAAATGCATGCAGTTTGAAAGAACGTTATCTGAGCATCATTTTGCCGCACCGAAAGGCCAAGAAGTTCCCCAAGCGAAAGAAGGCCATTCGTGCACCGGTGTCCACCAGGGCGATCAGGGCGATTATGCGCAGATTATGCTTTTATCTCTTTGGAAGAGTTTTTTTTTACATTGGCTTTTGATGGGTGAGATGGGTTAAAGATGTCTGGCTTGCTATGGTGTTTTGCTTTTTTCCGGTAGGCAAACAGCAAAACTGGATTCTGACTGGATTCTGTGATAGGGCGCTAGGGCTTTCAGTCTACAATTTAGCCCCCTGTTAGCCCCTATGACCTGCCTGTGACACTGACACTGGCCTTGTCCAGACCTTGCCACCACCTCAACCACCACAATTTGGCCATGAGGTGAACACTTTGAGCCAACTCAGAGCCAATTTTGCAGATAGGTGAAAATGCTGTTTAATTCATGGGGTGGGGATGGGTGGGCAGTGGGTGGGGCTAGAAGGTCGGGCGTTAGGGCGACGTTAGGGCGACGTTAGGGCGCCTCTAGGGCCTTTCCTGCAACTAAACGCCACTTCACAGGCTGTGGCATACCTCTGGGACCTATATAGTAGGACCAATAGGAACCATTGAAGTGCACCGCCGAAACGGAAATTTTGAATTCAGTTTCAGCCTGGTTTGAACATGTTAGCGGTGCCCTGGCGGTGCCTGAAGTGAGTCCTTTGCCTTATCCCCCCATCTAAGTAAATGGATATCAGGGGGGACCTAGGTGCTGGATATCCACTATTGATATCCGCCAACTATGGCCTACTTACTGGTAGGGCATGAGGTAATGACCTTTAATAACCATCGAATCATAAGTTATAAGTCTTGTTGGCGAGGTACCCCCTTAGTAATGTATTTCAAGGTCATGGTTGGGCACTTTTCTTGTATCCATTCATTTTGAGTCCTATACATCGGGGCGCCATTCTTGATCCATGTATGGGAACATCTCGAACATCTCCAAAACCCGAGATCAATAGCAACTAAAATGATTTATAATGAAGTCCCAGGTCCATCTAGACCTGATAGGACAAAACTATGTAAATCCAGCTATGTAAACCAGGAAGATCTAGGGATACTTAGGAAAACTTAGAAATATAGGAAGATCTAAAGATCTAAGTATAGTAGATGAGTATGATCAGTATAGCATATTTATACGATGATTATTCTGAATGGTTTATAGTATTTTTTAATAAATATACTGTATATATATATACAGATGAGTAATACTCTATTTATAGATAGAATAATATTTATAGCATATTACAACAACATACAACAACTATAAGTAGAGTATCGAGCAGTGTCCCCACCACATGTAGATCATCCAGCAATTCCAGCATATTAAGCGGTGGTTTATGGGGTTGTGGCTATTGAGTGACCTTTACATTGATGCATATTGATGCAATTATCCCCGTGCTTTCCACATAAGGCTTGAATGGCCACCTTCGATGACACCGAATATTCCAGTCAATGGATCGATTGGGAAAATCTATAGGGAAACCATAGATAACCAATAAAGGCTTCCTTAAACCATCTTAAACCAATCAAGAACCAATCCATTGATCCATGATAACACAATATATCTTCATGATATTGGAAACCTTCATATTCCTGTGAATCTTTTTCCAGCATTGTTCCAACATTTTCCAGCGGATTTTGTTAGGCCCTGAGTGATGCTGCTGTCTCCGATGCAGCCTTTCAGGTGATGGAGTCCAAGTCGTGGAGTTTGCCATAGCTGGTTACTATGGGGGATATATCCCAGAATGGGGGATACCTCAATTTCCGCTGATTGGCTTAGATGTTCATGAAATGATAGTCAACCATCAAATTCATGCGTTTGGATGGGTTTTATCCGTACTACACGCAAGCGGATGATGTTTGGTTTCTTTGGGTGAAATGATGAGATTTACCAAAGAGGGTAAATCTCATTAAATCCCATTAAACCACCATAAAATTTCATTAAACCATCATTGTTCCACCAGAGGGTAGAACCAGTGCTGTACTTGGTGCTTCATCCCACTTAGTACATGGTCATAACCCTGTTTCATCCCGCAGTCCACAGACAGTAAACCGTCAGGAATTTGCCATGTTTTGGTCACATTTGGTCACCAATAGCTACACGAAGATTTTTTGATGATTTATACCCTCTGGTCATTTAAGATAGCGGACTGGAAAATCACCGTTTTTCATAGGTAAATCAACTATAATGGGCCATTTTCAATAGCTTTTTGTATGGTTATCCCTGGGTAATCATAATTATAATACAATCTTTGACCATCATCGCTATCCGCTATATAGCCATGAATACCCGATGTTGTTCCAAGTCCTTGGAAGTTGCAGAAGGGTACCTGTCAAAATAGGGAAGCCCACTACTGGATGTTTGTCTAGAGTCTAGAGGTATGGTTCGGAGAAATGATTCGGGAGTATGGTTTGGGGTATGGTTCAGGGGTATCATGGATCAATGGATTCGTTTATTTTACCGGATGAAATATGGGATGTACCCTCTGGTAAACATACAAAAAGCTATTGAACATGGCCCATTTATAGTGAATTTACCACTAAAAATGATGATTTTCCATGGTTATGTTAGTTTACCATAGGGTAATGGGGAAATGTTAGGGATATAATCGGGATAATACAATTATACCCTCATTAATTCTTCATTATATGTTTATAATCAACATTGCTAATAGGGATATGTCCCATTATAATAATGAAGGGGGAAATATGGTTTAATTATGGTAAAAAATCGGATGTAATGGGATATAACCATATCATGAAGAATTCATTTCATGTAGAATTCATGAGGGTATCATCAACATTGCTAATAGGTGTTAACAGCTTGCTATGAAAAAAAACATCATGTTTAATAGGTACGGATAGGTACGGTCTATATATATATATATATATATCTGTAATGGGTCGGGTAACTGCGAAATTTGTTGCATCAGGTCAAAACCCCCTGACTATTCAGATGAAGCAGAAATAACCCACACCTGTAAATTATATAAATAACCCAAGTGTCATAACCCAAGTATATTTATAACATCTGACTAAAAAATCTATATAGCATGTTACAAATCATAACCCAAGTGTTCTATTGCAACTTGTGTGGTAAACTGCTATTAAAAAAAAAAACATCCGACAACCATCAGTCATTTTACATCATCCCATTGGCATGGGCCAGAAATAAAAACTGCAAACATGGGAATAGGAAAAATGAGGAATAATATGTAACCGGTTGGCGGTTTCAAGCCCTCTGAAACATATGAAAGTCAGTTGGAATTATTATTCCCAATATATGGAAAAATCATGTTCCAAACCAACAACCAGGTAATGTAATACCGATGTTATGAATGGAAATTCATCATCAGAAATAGATATAGACCAATAAAGCCGGTGGAAGATCATCACAGTGACGGTAGTCAGAATTGGCTGGTCAATGGTGCCGGCACTTGACATTTCTGCTTCAACCCATCCCATTTCAACAACCAGTTTACAAAAATATTATACCCTCTGGTAAACTAACATAACTATGGAAAATTGCTATTTATAGTGGAATTTCCCATTAAAAATAGTGATTTTCCATAGCTATGTTAGTTTACCAGAGGGTAACTGACATTAACTGAGCATAATTGCTATCAATTTCCTATCCAACCATTTAGTTTTGCCTGGAAATAGGGAGCCACAACAATCTCCTTGCCAATCATCACCCATTTTTTCTGGCCGTCGGGTACAATCCATCTCTGGACATAGCCATATCCCACATTGTTGGTCTATATCTCCCATGAAGCCCGCATGATATTCCCAGTATATCATCAATCTATCCCAGTAACCATAGTTATAACATGTACCCATCTATAAATGATAAAAGTTATGTTCTCACCTAAAAATGATAAACCATGGTTACCAGATATCCAAATTATCCCATAGATGGGGTCCAGCTGTTAATTGACCGGAGGGTAACCATTATCAACTATTATTGTCCATCATTATATATCATTATTATTTATTATCAATTAACAATCAATTATTATCCGTGCCATGGTTACTACCAACCATTAGCAACCATGGACCATTATTATCAATTAACCATCCATTATTACCCCTTATTAACCATTATCAACCGTTATCAACCATTATCAACCATTACTAACGGGTATTGAGCCATCCCTGTATTGAAACCATAGGATGAAGATCCCCGTATCACCAGGCATCTGCTGGCTCAAGCTCAGCCTAAGAGAGCTAGCGCGTGCGCCAGCGGAGAGTAGCTAGCACTTGAACTTGCACGGGGCTCCAATCTGGATGAAGAATGATTCAGGAGGAGGGCATCTAGGCCATCTGTAGGCTAATGCGGGCTACAGGCGCTAGCGGACCACTCGCAAAATCGCTTGGCAAACCACTGCACCCTAAAGCTCTACTGCGCGCTATTTTCTCCACATGATTGAATCGCCATTTTCACATGTATATCGAATTTCTGTTGCCCACGTACAGCCATGTTTTTGGTATAACAGCATGTCATTGGATATCACCACGTTTGGGGGCTGGCAACAATTGCTTAATTCTCTTTTATCTGTTTCAACATCCAACATTGTGGGGAAACACCTTGGTCGTTTTCATCTTGCCACACCATGATACACTTTGCCGGTTTCCCGTCAGATTGGTCTGATACCATGTTGTATAAGAAAAAGGTGACCTTCTGCTATCTTCTGTAAGGGCTAAAGGTTTATTTTTCTTTTAGAAGGTAGCCCTTATGCAGACAAGACATGACAAAACTATGCAAAGCTCATTTTTTGGTTTGATAGAGTTCAACCTGCAAGCGCACCAAAGCTTTTTGGAATCGCAAAGCAGTCCTTCGATTTTAAGCTTCATCCGTGTGCTGTTTCGCCGAAACCATCAGCAAGGTGGACATGTGCGGTATTGTGCGGTTCATCCTTCAGTTCCATCCTGAGTCATTTAGACAGCTGCGCAAATCCAGAAGATTCATCCAGATTCGCATCTGCACATGCCACCTGCGAGAGTGTTTCCCTGGAATTTTCGCAATGGCCACAGCTGCCATAACCAGCAACGCATTGGTGATAAATATTGATAAATGAAGTCCCGGAATTGTAATGGAAAATCTGAAAGCCGCAAAGCCCCCCATGAATTTTGCACTAGAAATCCATGCGTTTTACCATGTAAAATTTATCATAAGTCATGGGAAACCCCCATAAGTCATGGGAAAATCATGGAAAATCCCATGGAAAATCCTTCGCTCGTGGCATCTAGGTCCAAGGTCGATGGTTGATGTGGTGCCTCGAGACGATGACAGCGATGAGCACGGGCCCAGGGAGCTGTTTGGAAAAATCTAAGGGGCGAATCTGAGGATCCTAGTAATCTCCGGGGTGAGCAATGAAACCGGGGCCCAGCATTTTTGGACATGTCCAACTTTGAAATTTGGTATATCTGGTCAGGTCGATTTAGAATGAGGAAGACGAGCTAAAAGGATGCACACGTAATATTGACCTGCAGTATGGGTCTTTGTACTTGGCATATTCATCCATGGTACAATACCCTAGAATAAAATGAAAGGCACCAGGTTCAATATAAAACGATTTATCTAGGGTACAGGTTTGGGGTGGAGGCCCCTCATTTTATAGTGAGGTCATTTTATAGTGGTTTTTTGTGCTCACATGCCCCCTAAGAGTGACCTCAATGCACATCATTTTATATAGAGGATATATTTTTAAGTCAGTTTTGTTTTAAAACCAGGTATTCGTTGATGTGCTATGGTTTGTTTCCAGCAACCGGGGAACTCCAAGGTGCGAAAGACACTATAGATTTGAATTATTTTTGACTTCATTTGTTTTTCAGACCCAGATGTCTTTCATCGTTTGAGCTGAACCGTTTTCTGCCGTACCAAAAACAGAGTATGTTTAACGATAGACACGTCATGACACGTCTGATGCGCTGGGTGCTTCAGGCAGTTGTCCTTTCTGGAGATGATGGATTGAGGGGGAGGGGGCAGGGCTGCCAGAAAAACACGCCGGCCACTGTCGGTATGGCTCGAGTCATGTGTTTCAGCCTCCGGATCCAAGTCAAGATGTTTGAATAAAAGATAGCTGATAGGACAATACGGTCAATGTGTTTTGATAAACCCAAACTATGGCATTATTTTGATTTTTGTCACAGCTTCACCATCGGACATTTCCCTCCAACCTGACGCAGCCATGTGGAAGATTGAGTACAAGACTCGCTTGGTAGACGAAAATGTGGGTGACGTCTACTGGTATTTCTTCAATCAGGAAACTGGCAAGACGGAGAAGTTTCGGACGCACAAGAGTGCTGAAGGCACGGGTTGTCCATGGATACTATGTGTTTTTATATGATGCGTCATCCATTGTCATCCATTGTTATCCATTGAAACTGCCCGACAGGCTTTGCCGAGAAGAAGGGCATTGCGGTACCACCTGAAGCTTCGGAGTGGAAGTGCATAGCATTGGAAGAAGGACAGATTAAATTCATTTCGTGGGTGGATGTTGTTCAGATATGTTTGTTTTTGTTTTTTTTGGAGGGGGGCTCGCAAGATTTTCTGGGGAAGCTCGCAGGATTGAAGAATAAAGTGATTGATTGGATCCCTGGGCTGGATCACCAGCCGATGGTGTAACACTCAGATCTGATGGATTTGACTGGCTTGGAGTTATTGAAAATAACATAAGATAACCATAGATAGCCAACCTGCGGATACCAGTGGGCTAGCATCAAGAGGTTATCAATTTTGATTAATTTTGAATGGTTTTGATTGCAAACACAGTGAACACACACATAAGAGGTCTCTACAAAATGTGGTGTTCCAACCTCCTGAGAGTGCATGTTCTTGGCTGAGGTAGTCCAATTTGTATGTCAATGATGGGTTCGCAGTTACATGCAGTTACATAGATGTTGTGAGGGACTGTACTTGTCATTTTATATGAAGGCATTTGTACAGATGCATTGATCTATCATGATGTAATATGATTTAACTCCCATTTGAATGCCTTGGATAGATAGTAAAGTCTCAATATGATCCAAACATACTTTTATTAAAATGATGTACTGACTTATTTGTGTTTATTAGGCAGGGTTTTTCATGGATTTTGGATGCCGCAGGGCTTACATGGATTATCATGAATTCATCTTAACCCGTGTTGTTTCATGGGCTGATGTTGAGGCGGCAGCAGCCCCGCTGCCACCCCCTGCACCTGTCCAAGACTCAGCATCTCACTCGCACCCGTGGGATTCTTCAAACATCCTAAAAGTTTGACATTGTTTTTCTTCGCCAGAGCAGGTCAGGCATTCAATACAATTGATAGGGTTTGATCAAAGGATTGATCAAGCATGATCAAGCAATCAAGTTACATCTGGATACTGGCCTTTGGGAATCCTTTTGGATACTTGTGGTGCGTGGTTTGTATTGATTTGGTTTGTCACGTTGGTAAAAGGATGTAAAAGGTCTTTATAAAATGTAGTGTTCCAACCTCCTGAGAGTGCATGTTTTGGCTGAGGTGGTCCAATTTGATCCAATTTGTATGTCAATGATGGGTTCACAGTTACATACATATGTCAATTTGTAGTGGACATACCTTCGAAACAGATGCCACAAGAGGGGGTCCACCCCTCCTTAATTTATTTATTTTTGGATGTTGGTACACATTGAATTATATGCAACTGGGGGTCGGAACCCCCATTTTATACCTATAAAATGGTGAGTAAGACCCCCCCCCATATCGTACAGAGGATGCATATTCTATTCCAACAGGATGTCGCACTGGAATTCGCGCACATGTGCTTGCAAGTCATCAAAGTCATTGCAACCTGAAGTCTTCTGCGCAAATACGGAGGTTCCCTAAAATGGGGGGTGCCCGCAAATCATCCAAGTCATTAGACCATGTCTTAGTATTGAAACCTATGGTGACTTGGAGATCCCCAAGGACTTCAGAACCCCCCATATGCCAACAGTTCAAGGCTTAAAATGGCCTCACGTGTCGATGGCGGTTCACTCAGGGTGGGTTTGAAGGGAGTCCTGGATGTCTTCTTGTTCGCCAACACGAGGCTCTCGGGGTGGAGTGAGCTTGGGGACCCCTCACAGTCTGATTGGTCGCCAACATATATATAAATTACATTATATATTTATATATATACATTTATTTGCTAGGTGGTGCCCAGCCCGTGCTGGGGTGGAAATTTCGACCATTTAAACCAACTATAGGAAAGATGGTTTTGGGTGTTTTTTGAAATGCAGAAGCAACGAAATGTTGAAGTTGTGTGCTGCATCAACAAATGAGCGAATGGTTGTTGAATTGCCAATGAAATGACATGAACAAATTCATGCACAACTGACTGAATGAACCAATAAAACAATGAACCAACTAATTAATGGATTGTATTGCTGCAATAAATCAGTGAATCACTGATCACTGAATCAATGAACAGAGGAATCAACGAATCAGTGAATCAACAGGGAATCAATGAATCAATGAATGAAAATGAACCAACGCATCAATCAATGAATAAGTGATTCATTGAATCAATGAAGCAATGAAACAACATGAAACAATTAATCAATGAACCAGTGAATCAATGATTCAACGATTGGATGAATCAATGATTTAATGAAGCGATGAGCCTGCGAAACAACGAATCAACGAATCAATATGAATCAATGCATCGATGAATTGATGAATCAGTGAATCAACAAATCAGTGAATCAACCAAGGAACCGGTGAATTGATTCAACAAATCAAAGAATCAACAAATGGGTTTGGTAGATATATAAACCTCTTACGTGGTAGATTTACACCACTCACCATTGGTTAAATCAATACACACCATATGTACCTATATCTGTATTTATATCTCTATTTATATCTATATCTGTATTTATATCTGTATTTATATCTATATCTATATCTAATATCTATATCGATATCTATATCTCTATCTATACCTATATCTATCTATATATCTATGAATATATCTATCTATATATCCATGTGCACGCAGTATTATATCTGATATCTGCATCAGACACCCAATCATTATGTACCCATTATGAATAGATGACTGGTATCCCGTTGGTGCCGATGGTGTCAGGAACGGGCAGATCTTTCGATTGGATGGCGTCTTCAACACCACAGCCCACACCTGAGGAGATGCCCAAAGACTTCGACTTATCAATGGCCATTCCAGGATCTTAAATTGGAGGTACCAACCACATATAAGGCCTATAATTATAAGGCCTATGTAAGGGAATATCCCCACCAAGTATGGCCTTATATGGTACAGTACCCCCATTTTAGGATCCTGGAATTCCCATTGAGCTTCTGGAGTGTTTTCCCATTGGTCTGCATTGGTAAATCCACCATTGGGGGAATCAAAAAAAGGCACATTTTTTGGATCAAAAAAGGGGCTCTCAAATCGAAGACTGCCCGATTTCCAATGGGATCTTGAGTTTTTCCCGCAACGTTTGAGAGAAACCTGGTGCTCAAGGTTCTCACCAAGCAGACCGCCTGGACCCCCGGAGTTGGGGTTCCATATGTTTGGCCGTTGATCTACGGCGGTTTGGCGCCAAGTACATGTCAAGATACAGGCATATGGTAATGTGCACATGTATGCTTTACCCAATATCATGGTACAAACCTACAAACACACAAATAAGATACATATGAATATCCCTGGGTGAGCAAATAATATATATTATATGTCCTGTATGTATATATATATATATATGCATAAGTAGGTAAATATGGATATAGCACGGGATAGCACGGGAATCTGGAAGACCCAAACACCGAGAAGCTGGCTGCTTATGGCTGCTTTGCTGCTAGGTGCGTTTGATCCTCATGCATGCGAAGGTGGGGGTGTCATCTGGCACCAGCTCATCCAACGGCTTGAAATCCAGTTTCGATCCGCAAGCCGCAGGCGCTGACCATGTGGGCTGCGCGTGATGCCAGACATTCAGTTGGTGAACGCTTGGATGACCTGAAGTCATGATATCATGATTTGCTTTTCTGATTGGTTCTTTCATGTATGTGTGTATATATACGTATATTTTAACCTGGTTGAGGTGTGGGGTTTTTGTTTTTAGTTCTGTATCCGCCTTCCGCCGCCTCCTCCCGCCTCCCGCCTCCCATCCCCTCACTCACTCACTCACTCACCCACTCACTCTCACTCTCACTCTCACTCTCGCTCTCGCTCTCGCTCTCGCTCTCACTCTCACTCTCACTCTCACTCACTGACACTCACTCATTCACTCACTCACTCAGTCACTCACTCACTCACTCACTGACACTCACTCACTCACACTCACTCACACTCACTCACACTCACTCACACTCACACTCACACTCACTCACTCACTCCCTCACTCACTCACTCCCTCACTCACTCACACTCACTCACACTCACTCACAGCGGAAACTTCTTCTTCATCCTCTGAATCGGATTCGTGGTCCTTGAGAGACAATGCCAGCAGCTTTACATCACCAGTACATCACTTTACCATCCTGTACCCCAACAAAAACCATCACTTTACCATCCTTTACCCAACAAAAACGCGCAACAAAACATCAAACCACAAGAAACGCGAATCCTGATCCAGACCCATCATCAGCTCTTCAAAGAAACTTCGAATCTCTGCATCCTAGCTGTCGTAGACCAGTATCCACCATTCCTGCTATACACGTTTCAAATGACTGGAAGTTGCAATCAATCCATTTACTATATATCATCTGGTAATCCAACATGGATATGGATGGACATGGGAATATCACGGACAATCACCATTTTTTGCAACGTATATAGGTGAATTTCCGGTCAAAACCAGGTCAAAACCATGTTGATTTGCAGCGGTCTACCGTGCAGGCCCGCACGCCTCGTGTTTCACGGCCTGTTCACGGCCAGGAAGAACAGTGCGTGAACGGGACTGCGTGAACGGGACCCGCACATTCCGTTTCAGAAAGATTGGTCCTGGTGAACGTCACCTGGCATAGTCATGGCGTTTTGGTGCACAATATCAAGCCACAATATCAAGCCACTCGAAAAAAGTGGATGCATTGGTTCCGGGTTGGCAGTTGCAACAATTGTCTGTTGGATCAATGGAGCAAGTGATCCCAAAGCAAATGGACAACCGTTCAGCAGCCAACCACGAGGGCAGCACTTGTTCTGAGAAAAAATGTTAATTGGACATGTGCTTTATTCCGATGTATCAGATGTTGATCAGCTCAGTTGGAACTTGAAAATTACTTTACTTCGTGTGATCCCCACCATGACATTTATACATTTTGTTACTGGCAAATCTTCTGGCATTCTATCTGACATATTTTCTGGCATTCGATCTGGCATTCTATCTGGCATATCTTCTGGCATTCTACCTGGCATATCTTCTGGCATATGTTCTGGCATATCTTCTGGCAGATGTTCTGGCATATCTTCTGGCATATCTTCTGGCATATGTTCTGGCATATCTTCTGGCATTCCATCTGGCATTCTATCTGGCATATGTTCTGGCATATCTTCTGGCCTATCTTCTGGCATTCTATCTGGCAAATCTTCTGGCATTCTATCTGGCATACCTTCTGGCATATATTCTGACATATCTTCTGGCATATGTTCTGGCATATCTTCTGGCGTATCTTCTGGCATTCTATCTGGCAAATCTTCTGGCATTCTATCTGGCATATCTTCTGGCATATACTCTGACATATCTTCTGGCATTCTATCTCGCAAAACTTCTGGCATATCTTCTGGCATTCTATCTGGCATATCTTCTGGCATTCTATCTGGCATATCTTGTGGCATATTATCTGGCAAATCTTTTGGCATTCTATCTGGCATATCTTCTGGCATTCTATCTGACATTCTATCTGGCATATCTTCTGGCATTCTATATGGCAGATCTTCTGGCATTATATCTGGCATATCTTCTGGCATTCTATCTGGCATACCTTCTGGCATTCTATCTGGCATATCTCATGGCTATCTTCTGGCATTCTATCTGACATTCCATCTGGCATATCTTCTGGCATTCTGTCTGGCCACCTGCAAAGTAAGAAGTGGCATTGCCCCGGTCACTCTACCACACACGCGCGAGTTTGCAAGTAATATATAACATACTTGTCTGACATTCTTTCTAACTTTCTTCTGCACATTCTTTGTCCCATATCTTCCTACATGAGGTCCGGCAGGGAACACTTGGCGTGGATACTCGCGGTTGAGGTCCGGCAGGGAACACTGGGCGTGAATGGTCGTGGTTGAGGTCCGGCAGGGAACACTGGGCGGGGATGGTCGTGGTTGAGGTCCGGCAGGGAACACTGGGCGTGGATGGTCGTGGTTGAGGTCCGGCAGGGCACACTGAGCGTGGATGGTCGTGGTTGAAGTCCGGCAGGGCACACTGAGCGTGGATCGCGGTTGAGCAGGAGGAGGAGGAGGAGAGGAGAGGAGAGAGGCGAGGAGAGGAGCAGGCAACTGACATAAAATCTAACAACCCTCACCTGGCAGCTGCGGAATATATATTGTATATAATAAAATATATTGTTCTTTCAGAAATGCGTAGGTCTGTATTTCTATTGGTGTTCTTTTGTTAGTTGCAACAAAAGCATCATAAGATCTATACAAAAAACAAATCATATCATATACAGATCGTATATATAAATGGTCCTTTCGTGGTTAAATCTGTTTTTCATGGCTTTTCATGAGTCAAAAAGCCATCTTTTTCACCTGAAAACTGCCTGAAAAGTTGCTTTCACCCAGCCGCCTCCGTCCGTGGTATTCTCTGTGACCAGTTGCTGGCGTTGTTTCGCTGGCCGAAATCAAAGGCACCACTGTAAAGGGCTGCAAAAAGGACACCTATGCCGGTCAGGGGACAGTCGATGACATGGTCTTCACTGATTTTTCAATGTTTTCCGTATGCCAAAAACTTTGGATACTTTGATTTCCAAGGCATCAAGAGAAGAAGAGAAGCTGACACCAACTGGCCTCATCACTGTCCAGTCACTGCTAAGTCTGTTGGCGCTGGTTGAAGTGCTGGTTGTCAAGGTCCAGCTGGTACCAGGCTGGTACTCATCGTTGTCTCCTCCAATCGCGGCTGGGCGAGTTCTGGCTTATTTTACAAGTTGTATAACTCTGTGGTAAACTAACATAGCCCTTGAAAACCCACCATTTGGTGAGTGTGAGTGTGAGTGCCTGCCACACAAAAGAGGCGGAGACCCAGGGACGCCAGCGGAACCCCGGGGCGTGCATCCGACCCCTTGGCAGTGCACATTGTCCCACGCCTGCCACGCAAAAGCGGCGGAGACCCAGGGACGCCAGCGGAACCCCGGGGCGTGCATCCGACCCCTTGGCAATGCACATTGTCCCACGCCTGCCACGCAAAAGAGGCGGAGACCCCAGGATTCAAGGGCTATGTTGTTTTACCAGAGAGTACAGTTTGTAAAATAAACCAGAATTCGCCCAGGCGCGATTTGAGGAGACAACGATGAATACCAGCTGGACCTTGACAACCAGCACTTCAACCAACGCCAGCAGATCTGGAGTACACAATAGCAGTGATGACAGTGATGAGGCCCCTTGGTGGTAGGTGCTTGGCAGGGTGCTGGTAGGGAAATTCCAAAATCCATCCAAAGTCTTTGACAGATACCGAACACCATGAAGATTTGTTGTAATTATACCTATAACTGGTAGATTATCATGTCACCTGCTGGCCCATGTCCTGATTTTTGCCATGAGAATTGTATCTCATTGTTGCTGGATGATTTTAAGGCGTTTGTTTATTTTCCCACGAAAGATTTATGTATATCATTTTGGGGTGAACTTCTCCAGGTTTCTTAATAAATAGATCCCAGTTGTCGGGTTTGCTCGCCCAAACGTGGATAGACAACTTGACACCCATACGCTGACCATATGTTTGAACTGAACTAGACAAGTTTTGATTCACTAAATGGTGGGTACTGTGAGTTCAATGGAAACGACCAGGAGACAACCGCGAGTACAAGCCGGACCTTGACAAGTGAACAGGACGAACTATCTGTCTTTTCTATGCAGTGGCTGTTAAATTGAATTTGTTTCATGGCCTGCTCATGGCTGATTATTGGCGGGCTTACACTCAGCTTACACTGGCCTTACATGCCCTTAGTCTAATTGTGACCTGTGTTGGAGATGTATCTTACACATGTTTCAGGATCCTGTGTTCATGAGCAAAGGGCTCTTGAAGAAAAGACCACAAAGACCGTAGAGCCTGCGTAGAGCTGCATCTTGTAGCAAGAGTTCCTGTTTCACTTTGGGGGTTTGGCGCTAGCAGGCCGCAAGAGTGTCCTACAAGATTGTCAAATAAGCGTATCAAGTAAGAGTGTCCCACATTATATATATCATTTTGGGGTGAACTTCTCCAGGTTTCTTAATAAATAGATCCCAGTTGTCGGGTTTGCTCGCCCAAACGTGGATAGACAACTTGACACCCATACGCTGACCATACGTTTGAACTGAACTAGACAAGTTTTGATTCACTAAATGGTGGGTACTGTGAGTTCAATGGAAACGACCAGGAGACAACCGCGAGTACAAGCCGGACCTTGACAAGTGAACAGGACGAACTATCTGTCTTTTCTATGCAGTGGCTGTTAAATTGAATTTGTTTCATGGCCTGCTCATGGCTGATTATTGGCGGGCTTACACTCAGCTTACACTGGCCTTACATGCCCTTAGTCTAATTGTGACCTGTGTTGGAGATGTATCTTACACATGTTTCAGGATCCTGTGTTCATGAGCAAAGGGCTCTTGAAGAAAAGACCACAAAGACCGTAGAGCCTGCGTAGAGCTGCATCTTGTAGCAAGAGTTCCTGTTTCACTTTGGGGGTTTGGCGCTAGCAGGCCGCAAGAGTGTCCTACAAGATTGTCAAATAAGCGTATCAAGTAAGAGTGTCCCACAAGAGTGTCCACAAAAGTGTTGCGCAAAGTGTCAAGCAAGAGTGTCCTCCAGAGTGTCAAATCAGAGTGTCAAGTCAGTGTTTCCTCTGGGTTTCCCGCGAGTGCTGCGCGAGTGTATACGTTTGAAAATGTGACAAGTCTTGTCTTTGTCCATTATAAATTGTAACATACGTGTCAGCATTCCGGCTCTTGAGCTTCATCTCATGGCTTCACCTTGTTTTTGTGATCGTTTTTCTTCGAATCTTTGTTAGCGCAGTTGGTTGGTTGGCAGTTGGTTGGTTTTCACCCTGTTCTCACCTGGTTTTGACAAACTTGTGGAAACATCCTGAAACACGTATTCGAACCTGATGATCTGCTGATGATTCTGATCGGGTTGCTGTATACAAGCTTCGAGAACGGTGATATATACGTTACCTTTCGAAAGGGCATATTATTCCGTGGCAAAAAAACGTTTATGCTTCAAACCTTCTTGGCAAGGGTGACATCTGGCGCCAGGAGTGTGGCCCCAGTCACTCCAGGGTCACAAGCGCCGTGGTACTGTGTGATGATCGGCGATCGCCCGCGATCATGTGGAAATCAAAAGAGGGTGGATTATTTGCTTTGCGGGCAGGAATTAGGCCTAACACCTTCCCAGAAGTGAATTCACCAGACCTTTTTTTTGGACAGGAGGCAACTTTTGAGCAAATCCGATGTAAAGAAGCATCCGCAGTGACAGGGTTTCCATACCAAAATTGGCTTTGGGATGGTCAAAATAACCAAACAATACCCTACAATATCAAAAGGAAGTAACCCTGAGCCATGTTTCTGTTCTGCCTTTCCCTCAAATGCCAGGGCTACAAACTGGCTACAAACAGCTTGACAAGCACACCCATAACTCAACGTCATTTTGGTACCAGTCTCTTTTGGTAAACAGAATATGTGACACAAACATATACTGCAATGTTCATGTGAAAAACTAGGGACAAACCATTTTTTGTCTCCAGGAGCAGTTGCAGCCTGGTGGCAGCCTGGTTGCAGCTTGTCTGGCACTCGGGACTCCAGTGTTCGAAACGCATCTAGAAAGATGTTGTTTTGATTTTCTCAACATTGATCTAATAAACTGATCGCCTTGTGATGTCATGTTGCTCGTCATGAGGAAGCACACGTTCATCTCTCTGCAGTGTTTTTGTATCTTGTGTGTTCCCGGGTTTGCTGTGATTCTGGGTGCTCCTGTGGATCTGCAATGAGCGAGTCCACACTCGCAATGAGCGAGCCCACACTCGAGATGTTTGAGGACGGTCCATGCTGATGATTTTTTTTGAAAATTCAATGCTCCCTGAATGCGCCAAACATGACATGCTATCGTGTCCAGATCCAATGCAATCAGCCTACATTGCCATCCTCCGTCCTGTATAGGCATGGCTGGATGATCGCCGCTTTCAAGAGCCGATTGACATGGACAAGTACAGCTCCTTCTTGCAGAAGCTTGGATGTAAGCTCTGTGGCTCCCAGACATCGTTCTCATTGCTGCAGCTGTCGTTGGATCCCACCCGGACTGCTGGCTGGAGAGAGGTTTCGCGAAATGCTGTGTTAAACAAGGCAACCCACTTTTGGGCAGACCGTGGTTGGAACTCTACACTGAGTTTCGTGCTGCCTAATGGAGGCTCGGTATGGAAAGGGTATGAGCTTGTGAGGCTAGCCTGCCATCATCGATCCTCCTATCCTGCCAGGTCATCCTCCCCTCCCATCCTGCCTTGCCATCCTGCCATCCTTAGGACACATCCATCGTAGCCTGATCGTAGCCAGATCGTTACCAGTCATGGCCATAGCCGTGTCATCCCATAGGTAGGCTATAGATCCACATGACTGTTTTTGGAGCACGGCGTCAAACTTATCTGTCTGCAGGTGATATGCAGAAACCCTTTTCCCTGCTCTACGAAAAGGGCCACACCCGTGCAATCTGTGCGCACTGGATGGCGAGGTTCATGATGGACACGCAGGCTGATGTCGAGTGGATCTCTTCCATGGTTAGAGAGGTGCCTGGCGATGTGTCCGTCTGCAAGGATGGTGATGATGATTTCCGGCTGAGAGGCCTTGCCAAGAGCTGCGCAACACGGTTGAGGACGACAGGTTGGTCCTACGTGCATGTAGCAGAACTGGCAGACGCCATGGGGCTTGGCTTCGTGGTTCCTGGATTGAAGATACCATTCAAAACTCAAAAGAACAAAAAGTTGTATTCGGTTGTCGAAAAAGCCAACGATGTCGGGCTCTGGTGGGGCTCTATGTTTTCTGTAGCAAACGGGACGGCCGGAGGTATATTAAAAACATAAAAGCTGGTTCACATTTTAGGTTTTGCCACCTTGATCCATCGCAATCTGATCCCGTTGTAGCGGATAGGTGCAAAGCTTTTTCAATTAGCTTCAAAATGGTTGATTTAAGCTTCCAAATCGTCGATTTTAGCTTCAAAATCATCGATCCTAGCTTCAAAAACGTCGAATTTCGGTTCAGAACGGTCGATTTTAATTACGCAAGAATCGCTTCCACGACTGCCTCCCTCCCCCCTCCTAAATCCTATACCTTGTAGCCAGGTTGTAGCGGATAGGTGCAAAGCTATTTAATGAAAGCGGTGGGGTGGGTGGAAATGCACGGTGCTAGGGCGACGTTAGGGCGACATTAGGGCGTCTGCAGGGCGTCTGTAGGGCCTTTCCTGCAGCTAAATGCCGCATCACATGAGTGGCAATCCTCCAGGGGCCAACAATAGGGCACAACCGACCAGATTGTTTTTTCTTCTACCCAGCTTGTACTTTATTCTTTCCAGAGGCTATTCCTTTTCATTCCTGTTCATTTTTCTTTTTTGTTTTGGGACTTACAAACCTTAAGCACAATGAAATTCATAGAAGATATCTTTCGCATTCCTATGCGTTTCATTGCTTTTAAGGTCTGTGAGGCCACAATGTTGCTGCTACGGCCAGGCTACGGCATGTCTCAAAAGCGCAACCGATTGTGTAAGCTGTGTATAGGTGCAAAGCTTATTAGCATTTAGCTGCATTTAGCTGCACGAAAAGCCCTACAGATGCCCTAACGTTGCCCTAGCGTTGCCCTAACTTCACCGTGTATTTCCACAATTTTTCACCTATCCCACTGCTTTCATTAAACAAGCTTTTTGAAGCCAAAGCTGACAATTTTTAAACTAAAATCGACTTCGACCATCTTGAAGCTTAAAACAAGACAATGAATCTAAGTGGATGGGTTTTTCCGCGGAAGCATCTACGAACGGTCCCATTGCTTAGGGCCTCCGGCCCTAAGCGATGGAGAGGCCCCCAGAGCGAGAAACAAGCATGTTTCTTGCTCTGGGAAGCGTCCCATTGCTTAGGGCCTCCGGCCCTAAGCGATGGGGATGCTTCCGCCCAAAAACCCATCCAATCGGTTGTGCAGTGTTGTTATACCCCTTGAAGGATTGCCACATCATGCGATGCGGCATTTAGCTGCAGGACCCTTCATTAAATAAGCTTTTGGAAGCCAAAAAAAAACATTTTGAAGCTAAAATCGACCGTTGTGAAGCTAAAATCTACAATCTTGAAACTAAAATCGACCATTCTACAGCTAAAATCGACGATTTTGAAACTAAAATAAACCATTTGGAAGCCAGTTTGAAGCTAAACTCCACATTTGGAAGCTAAAATCGACCATTTTGAACCTAAAATCGACCATTTTGAAATTAAAAGCAACCAAATTAAGCGCACCACCGATTGGATGGGTTTTTGGGCGGAAGCATCCCCATCGCTTAGGGCCGAAGGCCCTAAGCAATGGGACGCTTCCCACTTTGGTGCCAAGTTTAGTTTATAAGTGGGTTATAACCTAGGGTTATATCCCAGTTACTAAGTCATAACTTCTTAGCTAACTTTTTGTAACTTGTTTTTTGCTATAAAAAAAGTGTCTTTAAAAGTGATCAAATTTTGATCTTTTTGATGATTTTGAGTGTTTGCTGTTTGAAGCGTTTTCAACTGCTCAAAAAAATGCCAAATGGAGCGGTTTTCAAACCTCTAAAAACTATTTTTGTTGGAACAGCCGTTTTCAGCATGTCAAACACTATAATTAATCACGTGTTAAAACCCAAACTGTGAATGAAGATGTGTTCATGTCCACTAGAGAGGATGTATTGCTTGAAGAAGTGTCCAGGTGTTCACTTTACCTTGGCTAAATGCTGCAGAGTCCCTTTGACAAAACTCAATTTTTGCAGGATATCCTAGATGTCTTCAACGTAATTACAATATACATCAACATACCCATACCTGCCAACAAATGCATGCAGTATTCAAAACAGAAATGCAGCATACCCTTCTTCATAAGTGCAATCTTCCTTTGGAGCAACGCAGTGTGTTTTGCAGAACAATATCCCTATGAAATATCAAATGTTCCTTTAAAAGATACACCATGCCCTTTGGAGGAGTACAGTGTGCATTTAACAAAATTTCCTTTGAAAGGGGTCCTCAAGGTGAAAGGGGTCCTGGCCTAGAAGCCTCCAAGATTAATTTCGACCGAGTTTTTGCCTTTGTATGAAAAACTCGGTCGAAATTAATCTTGGGGGCTTCGCGCGCATAAGGAACATTCTTGGCCAGGACCTCTTTCACCTTGGGGGCCCGTTTCAAAGGAAATCTTGTTATTTCCACATGTCTAACCTTCCTTTCAAAGGAGCAGTATCTCTTTTAGAAAAGCCAATATTGCTGCACAATATGCTGTATTTTTGACATAGAGCATCCCTTTCAAAAGTGCAATATGTTTTGAAATGTGAGATTTTTTCAGAATGTTTTTTCGCTCCTTACAACAGAGCATTGTCCTTTATGGCAACACAATCTTCCTTTGAAAAAGCAGCATTCGTGGAAACCTGGATTACTGTTCATTGATATATGTATCTAATCTACTCTAATCTAATCCAATTCAATCCAATCCAATCCAATCCAGAGATATCTCATCTATATAATCCAATCCAATCCAATCAAACCCAAACATATCCAATCCAGTCCAATCCAATCCAATCATATCCAATCCAATCCAACCTATCTAATCTAGCCAAATCAAATCTAATCCAATCCAATCCTATCCAATTCAATCCAATCCAATCAAATCCAATCTATCTAATCTAATCTGATCCAATCCAATCCAATCCAATCCAACCCAATCCAATCCAATCCAATCCAATCCAACAACCCCATCCAATCCAATCAAATCCAATCCAACCTAATCTAATCTAATTTTAATCCAATCCCAATCCATTCCAATCCAATCCAATCTATCTAATCTAATCTAATCTAATCTAATCTAATTCCAATCCAACCCAATCCAATCCAATCTAACCTACTCTAATCTAACCTTATCTAATGTAATTTCAATCCAATCCAATCCAACCCAATCTAATCTAATCTAATCTAATTCCAATCCAATCCAATCTTATTGAAGTGCTGTAAAGGCCTCTGTGGTATATGGGTGGGATATATTGAGATATACTAGGGGAAACTGGGGTTTACTTGGGGATACTACGGTATACCATGGTATACTGACCGTATACCATGGTATACTGACCGTATACCATGGTATACTGACCGTATACCATGGTATACTGACCGTATACCATGGTATACTGACCGTATACCATGGTATACTGACCGTATACCATGGTATACTGGTGGTATACTGGTGGTATACTGGTGGCACATATACTGGTGGGTTGGTATACTGGTACACGTACACTCCCTAATCCAATCCAATCCAATCTAATCTAATCTAATCTGATCCAATCCAATCCAATCCAATCCAACCCAATCCAATCCAATCCAATCCAATCCAACAACCAATCCAATCCAATCCAAATCCAATCCAATCCAATCCAACCTAATCTAAACTAATCTAAGCTAATCTAATCCAATCTAATCTAATCTAATCTAATTCCAATCCAATCCAATCCAATCCAGTCTAATTCCAATCCAACAAAACCAAATCCAATCCAATCTAACCTAATCTAATCTAATCTAATCCAACCCAACCCAATCTAATCCAACCCACTCAAATCCAATCTATCTAATCTAATCTAATCCAATCCAATCCAGTCAAGTCCAATCTATCTAATCTAATCTAATCCAATCGAGTCCAAACCAACCCAACCCAATCCAATCCAATCCAAGCCAAACCAATCCAATCTATCTAATCTAATCTAATCCAATCCAGTCCCTCACCCAATCCAATCCAAAGCAAGCCAAGCCAATCCAATCTATCTAATCTAATCCAATCTAATCTAATTCAATCCCTCAGTCCCTCACCCAAGCCTGTAAAGACCTCTGTGGTATATGGGGACGTCTCAAAATGAGGCGCGCCTTTTTTGACCCCCAAAACGCTACTAAAAAAAAAAAAGGGCTCGCCTCATTTTGAGACATTCCCATATGGGTGGGATATATTGGGATGTACTAGGGGAAACTGGGGTTTATAGTCAGCAATGTCAATATCAAAAAACGTACTCATTGGCTGCCTTTGTTTTTTCATAGTCTTCTGGCATGTTTTCAAAAATAAGTCAAAAACAAAATTGCTTAATCCATGCCCCAAGCCCCTAACCTTCCCCCAAGGATACCTGTTTTTCCTTGGTTTTTACATGGTTTCTAATGGAACCAGAGACCTAAAGCAAGCAGAAACAACCACAAACAAATTTGCAATGCCTAAGGGGGGAAAAGTGGCAAAGAGTTAGATCCTGCCACTTTTTTTGCCAGTCCCTCAAAATAACAACGAACCAAGAAAGCAAAACACCAAGAAACCAAAAAAAACAAAAAAAAAAAAACAAGATTGCACACCCCAAGGGGAGGGGGTCAGATGCAGTTTGTTGGGTCTTTTTTTTGTTTCTTGTTTTTTTTTGGTCTTTGTAAAAAGAAAAGAAACTGCAAAGGTGAGATTGCAAAGAGCAAACTAACCCATTGCAGGTGCATAAAGCACCTAAAAAGGCGCGCTCCCACAGTGGCCTGTTCTGTTTAAAAACCAGTTGCACATTCCCTCAGCCATGGAAGCGATGAAAACCGCGATTTTTTCTAAAAAACAACTTCGAAGCGGCTCAACCGCTATAATTAGAAAAACTATTGTTTTCGATACACTAAAAACAAGTGTTTTTTCAATTTTTCTAAGTTATAAACATGTGCTAAAATTGTTGATATTTTCTTCACTTCATAACTTTTCATAACTTCTTGTATAACTTTAGTTATAACCAGTTATAACATGAACTTGGCACCAAAGCAGAGCAAGAAACATGCTTGTTTCTCGCTCTGGGGGCCTCTCCATCGCTTAGGGCCGGAGGCCCTAAGCAATGGGACCGTTCGTAGATGCTTCCGCGGAAAAACCCATCCACTTGGATTCATTGTCTTGTTTTAAGCTTCAAGATGGTCGAAGTCGATTTTAGTTTCAAAATGGTCAGCTTTGGCTTCAAAAAGCTTGTTTAATGAAAGCAGTGGGATAGGTGGAAAATGGTGGAAATACACGGTGAAGTTAGGGCGACGCTAGGGCAACGTTAGGGCATCTGCAGGGCTTTTCGTGCAGCTAAATGCAGCTAAATGCTAATAAGCTTTGCACCTATACACAGCTTACACAATCGGTTGCGCTTTTGAGACATGCCGTAGCCTGGCCGTAGCAGCAACATTGTGGCCTGATTTTGGCTTTGTTCCCCACCTGCCAGGTGAGGGTTGTTAGATTTTATGTCAGTTGCCTGCTCCTCTCCTCTCCTCTCCTCTCCTCTCCTCTCCTCTCCTCTCCTGCTCAACCGCGATCCACGCTCAGTGTGCCCTGCCGGACCTCAACCATACTTCTAATATATTCAGCGGCAGCTGTTGAAGAAACTACGTTATACGTAATATACGATTGATGGGACTTCGGTGCAAATTGATCTGTTGGAGGAATCTTTCAAGAATGTCAACCATGATGCAAGTCCGAAAGTCGGAATGGTCATCAGCCTTGAAACTACGTTGGGCAAAAAGGTTGCCATCTCCTGTAATAAAATCACATTGGTGTTCGACGCAGCTTGCAACAAAACTCAGCCATTTCTGGCATGTTTCTTGATAAGCGTGTGTCCAAGCAAACGACGAAATGTGAAATACCGCAACGCGGACTTCAGCCAGGAGAAGGCGTCGCACGTCATGCGTGTCTGCGCCAGGATCAACTGAACAAACTTCGGCACTCACTGCACGGAGATCACCATCGATTTCACAGATGGAGTGATCCTGAAAATCCAATGTGGTTGCTAATGGCCGGCCGTGCTGCTGCTGTACAGCGTGCTCTAAATTGCGGCTGATGTCAGGCTTTGGAACTCGAACTCCGGTAGACGGATTAACAAATTCTCCTGAGGTGTTCTCTCCGTGGCACAGGCGGAAGATTGCTCCATGGAGGAGCCAGAACGGAGTGGCCTTATTCTCGGTTTCGTGTTGGTGATGTCCAAGGAGTTCAATGGTCACCTCGGATAAAAATGGCAAGTGATTGAGAATTAATTGCCGGGTGAACTACCATGCCGATCATTCCATGGTCTTCGGCAACTTGTTGATGAATTGCTATTCCTCCGTATTCATCGGAAGCTTCACACAAACAAACGATATGAGCCGCATTGCGGAAAACCAAATAAGGAAGAGCACGATGGTCAGTGTCTTTCCTGACCCATTTTGGAAATTTGGAACTGCCTCCGATATACGGAACATGGTTTATGTGGCCAACTTTGGTGCCAAGTTTAGTTTATAAGTGGGTTATAACCTAGGGTTATATCCCAGTTACTAAGTCATAACTTCTTAGCTAACTTTTTGTAACTTGTTTTTTGCTATAAAAAAAGTGTCTTTAAAAGTGATCAAATTTTGATCTTTTTGATGATTTTGAGTGTTTGCTGTTTGAAGCGTTTTCAACTGCTCAAAAAAATGCCAAATGGAGCGGTTTTCAAACCTCTAAAATCTATTTTTGTTGGAACAGCCGTTTTCAGCATGTCAAACACTATAATTAATCACGTGTTAAAACCCAAACTGTGAATGAAGATGTGTTCATGTCCACTAGAGAGGATGTATTGCTTGAAGAAGTGTCCAGGTGTTCACTTTACCTTGGCTAAATGCTGCAGAGTCCCTTTGACAAAACTCAATTTTTGCAGGATATCCTAGATGTCTTCAACGTAATTACGATATACATCAACATACCCATACCTGCCAACAAATGCATGCAGTATTCAAAACAGAAATGCAGCATACCCTTCTTCATAAGTGCAATCTTCCTTTGGAGCAACGCAGTGTGTTTTGCAGAACAATATCCCTATGAAATATCAAATGTTCCTTTAAAAGATACACCATGCCCTTTGGAGGAGTACAGTGTGCATTTAACAAAATTTCCTTCGAAAGGGGTCCTCAAGGTGAAAGGGGTCCTGGCCTAGAAGCCTCCAAGATTAATTTCGACCGAGTTTTTGCCTTTGTATGAAAAACTCGGTCGAAATTAATCTTGGGGGCTTCGCGCGCATAAGGAACATTCTTGGCCAGGACCTCTTTCACCTTGGGGGCCCGTTTCAAAGGAAATCTTGTTATTAACACATGTCTAACCTTCCTTTCAAAGGAGCAGTATCCCTTTTAGAAAAGCCAATATTGCTGCACAATATGCTGTATTTTTGACATAGAGCATCCCTTTCAAAAGTGCAATATGTTTTGAAATGTGAGATTTTTTCAGCATGTTTTTTCGCTCCTTACAACAGAGCATTGTCCTTTATGGCAACACAATCTTCCTTTGAAAAAGCAGCATTCGTGGAAACCTGGATTACTGTTCATTGATATATGTATCTAATCTACTCTAATCTAATCCAATTCAATCCAATCCAATCCAATCCAGAGATATCTCATCTATATAATCCAATCCAATCAAAAACCCAAACAAATCCAATCCAATCCAGTCCAATCCAATCCAATCATATCCAATCCAATCCAATCTATCTAACCTAGCCAAATCAAATCCAATCCAATCCTATCCAATTCAATCCAATCCAATCAAATCCAATCTATCTAATCTAATCTAATTTTAATCCAATCCAAGCCAATCCAATCCAATCTAATCTAATGTAATCTAATCTAATCTAATTCCAATCCAACCCAATCCAATCCAATCTAACCTAATCTAATCTAATTTTAATCCAGTCCAATCCAACCCAACCCATCCCAATCCATTCCAATCCAATCCAATCTATCTAATCTAATCTAATCTAGTTCCAATCCAACCCAATCCAATCCAATCTAACCTACTCTAATCTAACCTTATCTAATGTAATTTCAATCCAATCCAATCCAACCCAATCTAATCTAATCTGATCTAATTCCAATCCAATCCAATCCAATCTTATTGAAGTGCTGTAAAGGCCTCTGTGGTATATGGGTGGGATATATTGAGATATACTAGGGGAAACTGGGGTTTACTTGGGGATACTACGGTATACCATGGTATACTGACCGTATACCATGGTATACTGACCGTATACTATGGTATACTGACCGTATACCATGGTATACTGGTCGTATACTGGTGGTATACTGGTGGTATACTGGTGGTATACTGGTGGTATACTGGTGGTATACTGGTGGCACACTGGTGGTATACTGGTACACTCCCTAATCCAATCCAATCCAATCTAATCTAATCTAATCTGATCCAATCCAGTCCAATCCAATCCAATCCAATCCAACCCAATCCAATCCAATCCAATCCAATCCAACAACCCCATCCAATCCAATCAAACCCAATCCAATCCAATCCAACCTAATCTAAACTAATCTAAGCTAATCTAATCCAATCTAATCTAATCTAATCTAATTCCAATCCAATCCAATCCAATCCAGTCTAATTCCAATCCAACAAAACCAAATCCAATCCAATCTAACCTAACCTAATCAAATCTAATCCAACCCAACCCAATCTAATCCAACCCGCTCAAATCCAATCTATCTAATCTAATCTAATCCAATCCAGTCAAGTCCAATCTATCTAATCTAATCTAATCCAATCCAATCCAGTCCAAACCAACCCAACCCAATCCAATCCAATCCAATCCAAGCCAAGCCAATCCAATCTATCTAATCTAATCTAATCCAATCCAGTCCCTCACCCAATCCAATCCAATCCAATCTATCTAATCTAATCCAATCTAATCTAATTCAATCCCTCAGTCCCTCACCCAAGCCTGTAAAGACCTCTGTGGTATATGGGGACGTCTCAAAATGAGGCGCGCCTTTTTTGACCCCCAAAACGCTACTTCAAAAAAAAAAGGGCTCGCCTCATTTTGAGACATTCCCATATGGGTGGGATATATTGGGATGTACTAGGGGAAACTGGGGTTTATAGTCAGCAATGTCAATATCAAAAAACGTACTCATTGGCTGCCTTTGTTTTTTCATAGTCTTCTGGCATGTTTTCAAAAATAAGTCAAAAACAAAATTGCTTAATCCATGCCCCAAGCCCCTAACCTTCCCCCAAGGATACCTGTTTTCCTTGTTTTTTTGCATGGTTTCTAATGGAACCAGAGACCTAAAGCAAGCAGAAACAACCACAAACAAATTTGCAATGCCTAAGGGGGGAAAAGTGGCAAAGAGTTAGATCCTGCCACTTTTTTTGCCAGTCCCTCAAAATAACAACGAACCAAAAAAGCAAAACACCAAAAAAAAAAACAACAACAAAAAAAAACAAGATTGCACACCCCAAGGGGAGGGGGTCAGATGCAGTTTGTTGGGTCTTTTTTTTGTTTCTTGTTTTTTTGTTTTTTGTTTTTTTTTGTCTTTGTAAAAAGAAAAGAAACTGCAAAGGTGAGATTGCAAAGAGCAAACTAACCCATTGCAGGTGCACAAAGCACCTAAAAAGGCGCGCTCCCACAGTGGCCTGTTCTGTTTAAAAACCAGTTGCACATTCCCTCAGCCATGGAAGCGATGAAAACCGCGATTTTTTCTAAAAAAACAACTTCGAAGCGGCTCAACCGCTATAATTAGAAAAACTATTGTTTTCGATACACTAAAAACAAGTGTTTTTTCAATTTTTCTAAGTTATAAAAATGTGCTAAAATTGTTGATATTTTCTTCACTTCATAACTTTTCATAACTTCTTGTATAACTTTAGTTATAACCAGTTATAACATGAACTCGGCACCAAAGAAGGTTCAAAGTTAAAATGCCAAGTTGGTACGTATCCTTCTGAAATTCGTGGATGTTTTCCTTGGTGCGCTTGGCAACACCTTGGACTGCTCGTTTTCCGAGGAGACAAGACCTAAAAAGTTCCAATAAACGGAAAATTTCGGTGTCGGTCAACCAAGGACCTTCTGGATATTTAAAGAAAATCATTGGACGCCAAATAGGCAAAGGTGTTTCGTCCTGTGCATCAATAAAATGCTCTTGCAAAGTCGGAACACGATTCGCACCGTCCATGCGGTAGATGAATCCTGTATAGTCAAAAATTTCAATACCGTGTTTGGCAAAGCTTTGCAAATAAGAATTGCCACAGGTTCGACCTTCCTTCAGGTGCTGAATAAGTTCTTTATAACCTTCTTGTCGATTCTGGGCATGTTCAGATCTGGTTGCACCAAAATAAGATGATTCGGCTAGAACAGCATCAACTTCGATATCGAAAGGTGAATCACTGGAACCAATGCTGTCAGGCAGAAAACCGGCTGAAAGTTCGGATGAATAATTGATAATATTGTGATCACACGCCAAGCCGTTAGTACGGCATTCAAGGCAAAAAGCTAGTCCGCAAGGATGACACCAAAACATGGCCTCAGCACAACCGCAATCCTTAAAATTGTGGCAACACTGTGGACCAGACGGGCGCTGGAACCACTCGAGTTCATCGGTCTCCTTCTTGAATTTTGTAAAGAACTTCTTCGCGGCTTCGGCGTCTTTAAAGAGCTCCTTAGCTTGAGTTGATGTTTCTCGCCTATAGCAGACCGAATTACGGATTCACGCCGGTGTCCTCGCGCCGCAGATGCGGCAGATCGGGAATCGGATGCTTCTGCAGATTCGACCGTCCCTGCGGTACCTTTCTGCTTCTTAGGCATGGCCTTGGCCTGAATTTTCTTTTTGGGCATTTCGCTCTTGGAGGTCGATGACACTTCCTTGGTCTTCTCTTTCTGGAGATGGTCCTTAAACCGTTGAGTAATCTCCTGCCGAAGAGCGTTGATCTTCCTATCATCATCCGTTTCCGGAGGGCCACGTGGTTGGTCATTAGGAGTGGCAGTCTGTCTGACAGGTCTGGATGGTCCTACTGTGGCTTGTCTAAAACAATCGAGAAATTTTGAAGCTGTAGGAATATCATTGATCTGTTCAGTAACATATTCAACATATTCAGATCGAGTCCAAGTAAAATTGTCAAGTTCATTTTCATTTTTCTTTTCCCAATACAATTGATGGTGACAAATATGCATGGCAAGGTCAATATCAGAGTCATAATCATTCATTCTGTTGAGTTCTGCCGGTTCCGGAATATCGATCCAAGCACGGTCAATCAGGGACCAGACGCCACAAAACCTGCTAAACGGTATGGTTTGATCGGTCAGAACATAACGACTCTGAGTAATGACAGGATTTAAATCTGAAACGGCTCCAGGCCTATAGCGATCAGGATGCAGTCGGACTCTGGACGCAAGGCGTCATTCATGGTGCTTAAAAGGCAGTCGATAGGTGGACATGGTTTCCTCCACCACGGGTACCCCCGGGAAGCAGGCCGAGTCTCCGAATAGACGGAAGGTTTTTCTCGTTGGTGCCATGCACCAGGTACCTCAGTGGGAACATATCAGGTCTAAAAGGACAATGTTGAATTGAAACACTATTGGAATGACCACTTTCGGACCTGAGGAAAATACTTGCTACATCAATGCCATCAAGTACGTCAGCTTGCGCCTCGGGAGCTTGGTCATTGCCGAAATCGGAAGGCTTAAAGGTATCCGGGTCCGGAATCTTTCCTGGTTCGAAGTTGTCGGTGGTCAAATAACCGATCATGGCTCTGGACTTGTTGGAGTCGCATACGACATGAGCAAGTGGCATTAGGAAGCGCATTGTATTGTTCCGGTCTCGGAGGCTAATAGGAACTTCACCAACGTCCAGTTGAGTAAGTGATTGAAGTCCTTCTCGATACATGGCTCTAATTTTCCGAGCAGTTGCCTGGTTATAACTTGCATCCACTTAGCGGCATTACGGTATTACAAAAAAAAATTGCCCTTACACGAGAAAGTTACTGAAACGAGAAATAAAAATAAAAAAGTGGAGTAGACAGCTTCTTTTAAGAAAGTGTTTGTAAAAGGAATGAAGGAGAAGGAAGCATATAAACCAAAAGGAGTGCTAATGTCTCCATGGGTGAAATATCAGATTGCGTGTGCTCAAATTTTAATGCATGTGTGTGCCGGCAGTGACAATGTCATGTCTTCCAACAACAAGAAAATAGCTTCAATCATCGGTCCACGCATTTTTTCTCTTGGGCAAACGAGGATTCCAAATATCTACAGCAAGTTTGGTTTGTGCAAGCCACAAACAGGTGAATTAAAGATGGGTTCCCATAGATTTTAAAATCATATGAATTAGACTCGAATAGGCTGAAGCAGCCATGTGCTGAAGCAGCCATAGCTTGGCCGAAGCAGCCATAGCTTGGCCGAAGCAGCCATAGCTTGGCCGATGCAGTCAAAATGCTACTTCTCATCACTTTGGTTTTTTTCTTTTTCATTCATCCACTTAACCCCTTTTCTTCTCACAATTTCGATCCGCATAGTGGAAGCAAGCTTGCTTTCCGATGGCCATGTGCTGGTTTGAAGCAGCCTGTACTTCTGGTACAGCTTTTCCACATGGAACCTTTTGAGAAGATCCCTTTGGATGACTTTGGCATCAGGCTTAGTGACTACACTGGGGTTGCCACGTCATCGTGGAAGTCCGGGCGGCGGCATCATCATCAGCATGGAAACGGAAACGGTCATATGTAGTTTAAGCCTAGAGCCTAAATGTGCGAGAAACCGCAAATGATTATGTTTCAGAACATGTACAGCAAACATGAGACAAACCGACTGACAACAGGACATCCCCCTAAGAGAGTCGACACTTTTACCTTTCAACCTGTCATGTTTGTGGGAAATTAAAAGCAGCTTTTTTTTCGATCCCGCATGGAAGGCACAATCAGCACTGCCTATAGGTCCGAAGTGCCTATGTCGCAGCCACATCGTCGCCTATGGCCGGGGCAGCCACACGGCCGATGCAACCGTGGTATGGCCGATGCAGCCACGTCGTCTCGTCTATGGCCGAGGCAGCCACATCACTTGTCTCCATTGTCCTCTTCGTCGTCATCGTCGTCGTCTCCCAAAGGATTCCAGACGTCGTCTTCTTCATCTTCGTCGTTTTCCTCTTCGCCTTCCTCCTGCTCATCCTTTGTTTGCTTGGCTTTTGCCTTAGCCTTTGGTTTGGCCTTTCCCTTGCCTTTGGCCTTTGCCTTTACCTTTGCCTTTGGTTTTGCGGTCTGATTCACAGGTGCCTGCCCACTGCCACCGACGGCTTCACTGTAAGCTGACGAAAACAAGCTGGACTCAGGGTTTGTCATTTCTTTTTCAAGCAATGCAAGCAGCCGGTGGTGCTCTGGGTTGAAGGCAACTCCTACATACCCTATACCCGATTTCGCAAGGCTGCCCAAGCCATGCGGCCGTCCAGAGGTGTCAGATCGATAATGATCTTCGAGAAAAGTCGTGGATCGACTCGTCGCAGAGCTCATAGGACTGTGGTAGCAAACTGGCTCCAAGACCGAACCAGTCTGTGAGGTTATATTCCAGGCCGAAACAGCCTGTGATTGCAGGCCGAGGCAGCCTGGAACGTTTCACGGTTTAAGCCGAAACAGCTTTTACACACGGAAAAGCTTGTGAGCCCAAAACAACGAGAAACGACTTGAGTGAGGCTTCTAAGGAGGGGACTAACAGTTCTCTCCTTAGACTGACAGCAGCGAAGTGTGTAAGGAGAGGGCTGTGAGAGGACTATTCGAAAAAGGTTGTTTTGCCCTAAGGAATTTTATTCAATAGTCCTCTCACAGCCCTCTTCTTACACAGCTCACTGATGAAGGCCCAAGGCAGCCAGGGTGGCCGAAACAGCCAAGCTCAGGCAACATGACGACCTGTGACGACCTCTCCTTACACAGCAGGTTTTTGGTTAAACATTCTGTGTAAGGAGAGGTCATTTCGTCCTCTCCTTACACAGGTAGGGGACGTCCCCGATGCTCGGTTGGAGAGGACAAACAGAGGACAACAGCTTGTAAAACCGAAACACTTAGTAGTATTACACATTCGTCCTCTATTCGTCCTCTCCTTACACAGCTAGGGGACGTCCCCGACCTTCGGTTGGAGAGGGCAAATCGCCCTCTCCATAGGATAGGGTTTTTGCTTATATCCCTTAGGAGGTTAGGGGACGTCCCCGAATTAGAGTCTTAGGAGGTTAAGGGATGTCCCCGAATGACCCCTTAGGAGGTTAGGGGACGTCCCCGAATTAGAGTCTTAGGAGGTTAAGGGATGTCCCCGAATTACCCCTTAGGAGGTTAGGGGACGTCCCCGAATTAGAGTCTTAGGAGGTTAGGGGATGTCCCCGAATTACCCCTTAGGAGGTTAGGGGACGTCCCCGAATTAGAGTCTTAGGAGGTTAGGGGATGTCCCCGAATCAGGGTCTTATAGTCTTAAGAGGTTACATCCCTGTAATTCTTAAGATGATTTTTAAACATATGTCAAAATCCCTTATGACATAAAAAAGAAAATATCCCCCTTACCAGGTTAAAGGACATTTGAATAGTAAACAGTAAACATGTTACATATTTTCCCCTTTTTGGATTCAAATACTCTTTGGTGGTTTCAAAGTCTCTTCCACAACCTGGTCCCAAGAAGGCCACAGCAGCCACTATTTTCTAAGAGACAGTCTGTCTTCTCGAAACCCTTGCTGGCCGAAACAGCCAGGCGATTTGGCCGAAGCAGCCAAGCTTCTGTGGCTGAAGCCTGAAGCAACCACTTTTTTCAAAAAAAAGTTTCGGGCAGGCCGAAGCAGCCTGGCAACGAGCAGGCCGAAGCAGCCTGACTACGCCCGTAATCTCAAGCCTCGGCCGCAGCAGCTTGGGTGAGTTGAAATACCCAGGTGGCTCCTGAGAAGTGTCCAACCCTCAATCGATTGTCCACTTCTGACCTCAAGTTTGGCAGCATTGGCTGGTTGTCTTCTGTATTCAAACTCAAGTGTGCTGACCTTAATATTTCACAGCTTGCCATTTCATCTGCTGCTGCATCAGCAGCGAGTGCCACAACTCTTGACCGCAGGTGTTTACAAAGATTTTTCTTCAAACGCCCAGGATTCTGACTAAGAGGAGCCATATAAAATCTAGAGCAAGCACGCTTCATGACTGCCCATGTGGCTAAGGAGACATTGGCAGCTCCTGTTCCAGCTTGCCTTGCTTGGCCTAAAAAGCCACTTCGAGTTGTCAAGTCTGGGGCCACAGCCATGAATCGTATGGCCAACCGCCCATGCCGCTCATCCCGCATCAAAGAAATGTGAGAAGATTTCGCAATGAACGTTTGGTCCAAAGCTTTTAACCCCTCTGCCAAACACCATGCCATTTGCAGCTCTTTTTGCGTCAATGATCTTTTCTCGCCAAAGCACTCCATCAGCTCTTGAAACTGACTCAATGCCAGGGCTGCATCGGGACTAGGACCAACACAGCCCCCTTCCTTCAACCATTCCTTCACCGCTGCCTTGTGCGCCTTGCTTTTATGGTGCTTCATCAAATTGCAGTTCTGCAGTTGGCCCTTCTTGGTCATTGAATAAGAAGCGAAAGGATTGGAAATCCCAGTTTCCTTGCACACTTTACAACCAACACCCCAAGGTTGCTGCTTCACATCCAACCATGACCCTAGCTCTGGCTGGCCATCTGAGACGAGGAACATGTTACACCATTTTTTGCCCGAACTACGCCATCTGAATTTGGCCCCGGTTTCCAAGCTTGACATTGCTACCGTGGCCGAAGCAGCCACTAAAATGGCCGAGCCAAGCCAGTACCGCGGCCGAAACAGCCACAATGGAGCGGCGCATCTTAACCATTGAGCCAAAAGAAAACGAGAAAAGAAAATAGTCATGACACTTGTTAAAATATCTAGCCGGGCGTCTATACGAGAAATTTCCTTCTGCGGACGTCGCCAGGCAGAGAACAGAAAAGCTGTCCCACAATAAGTGTGTCAGAAGAAAAATGTGTCATATACCACAACTAAGGAAAATTGAGCTGAGAATTCTAGTAGAACGCATGTGGCATGGTTTTAGAAGTCATGAAGGTTTTTGTAACAAAGTCTGAAAATACAAAGCGACGAGTTCTGAAAATAGCTTAATTTTGAAAAACCAAAACGAGAAAATATCTCCAAAGCCCCAATTTTTTTTGTAATACCGTAATACGCTTAAGTGGATGCAAGATAAAGAAGCTCGTGCAACGACAGGGACCCGTCCTCATGAAGTAAATACGTATGACGAAAGATATACGACAAATGGCGGGAACCCAGTTCAAAGTAGTAGTCCGCTAATGCGGCATCATGGTCTTCGTTGGTTCTTATGCCTGACTTCTTTCGGAGTACCTGAGCAATACATTGAGTAAAACAAAGATTGTTAGTTCGAATTGAATCAATATCAGAATTAAAGGCATCCTCGATTATACGAGTGCGTTGCTCTAAATTGGATTTGTCACGTGGCTGGCGTCTGTCCGAAAATTCGGAACGTCCACCGCGCGGCGTGTGCTTTGGTCTTTGGCCTCTCGGGTTTCGAAAACCACGAGGTGTCTGATCCGCAGATGCGGAGTGTTCAGTTCGGATAGGTTTTGAGAACTTTGGTGGCATAAAAAGATTGGAGCTTCAGGCCGTCGCTCCTTCGTGTCAGTGACAATCAGAGAAATTTATCAAGGTGTAGGTCCAACTTCGGCGGTCAAAGGTTCGGTGAGATCAAACAGGTGCCAATGGGACGTTCGTGTCCGGCAATGGTACAAAAGCAGTGAACCCTGTGAGCCGAGAGATTGCAGACACAAATTTTCTTGAGAAGAAAATTCACTCTTCAAAGTACATCATGGCAAAAACATAGTCTGAAATGTCTTCACAGAAAAACGTCAACACATTATGTGGCTCAGACAAAGTTTCAATGACCCATGTTGTCAAAAACGCCTTGTGTTTCAGTAACGACCGGAATGGCGGATGTACATCTACATTCTCGAGTTTGCCAGTTGTAATGGACGACACTAGTTGGTCTGGTTTAGTTTAGCGGTTGATTTGGTAAGTGGATCTGCCAGACAATATCTCACTTGCAATGTGACTCAAGTCGTCTAAATGAACGGTGTTACTTTCATGTCTCAACATTTGTATTAGATGTTGGTTTCCTTTTGTTTGGGTAGATGTGTGGTCTGAGCAGTGGTGACTAAGTTGTTTGCGTCTGTCCTGATGTGAATCGGAAGGATCTCGCCGCTAATATCGGCCCAGAGTGCACGCAAAAACAAACATGTACCGAAGCATTTCATTAAAGCATTCAATTCTGCAACAGTAGTGGATTGTGTTGTTGTTATCTTATGACTTTCATAATCAATGATCGATCCACGGGTTGCTGATTCAGAACCGTTTATACGGTGTGCTTGCTTGTCGTAACCGGAATTGCGGCATGTTCCCTTGGAAGGCAATTTGCGGTCTTCGGCTAAGAAAATGACATGAGCACGCTGACTAGACTTATCGCTATTGTTGCGATAAGATGAATCTGGCATGCCAAGGATACGCTGAGAACCCTTCAGAGGCCAAAATCTGCCGTCAACATATTGACTCTTGAGGGTGCGAACAACTTTGTTGATTTCCCTGACATCACCAAAAGTCGGACTAGCAGCGGCTGAGGCGCAACGCGAAAACTTGTAACAAATGTGAACCTGTGTCCTACTCTGTAACCAGTTGAGCTGTCCAAGAACTGATCGATATGCCGTATGAAGTTGTGGATTACACTGAATGTTGTCTTTCAAGGACTTATCGACTTATCGATCTAAACTTCTTCAACGGCATCGACAGCAAGTTTTTGGTCAACAGAAATGTAGGGTCCAAATTTGTCATGTGTCTTCCACTTGATGCGTTGTCCTACAAACATAATGTCATTCTTGTCCTCTGAACCAACCGCAAAGTTCTTACGCAGACTGGACAAAACCTTGGACTCAAACACCTTATCGACTGGACAAATAAAACCATGAGGTCGGCGTCCTTGGGCATTGTTGCGGGCTACCGGATCCATAAGTTGGTCAATTGCTTCAGAAATGGTTACCTGTTCAGTACTGACACTGCAAGGTGGTTGATAAGTTTTTGTCTTGGAAGTACTGTCATACAGAACATATGTACATCTATCTGCGCGTGTGGGAACAAATCCACAATCAAGTAAGGCTTTATCAATAATCTGCCACCAACGGCGTGGTGCATCATTAAGACCGTAGCCAGGTTTCTTAAGCCTAGCACCGATATACGGCGGGTAGCCGTATTCGGGTGGTATCTGGCAAATGATGTCTCGCGTTTCATCATATAGGCTTCACCTTGGAGGAAAGCGGTCTTAAGGTCCATCTGATACAAATCCCAGCGGTAATTTGCGGCTAACTGTGTGGCACATCGGAAACCTGCACGAGATGCTGCAGGGCTGTCTGTTTGCTGGGTGTTCTTCTGTTTATCTTGAAAACCTTTGAGGACCCATCTAGCCTTACACTTCTGAGAGTTACCATCTTTGTCTTTCTTCACGGTAAGAACCCATCTTCCGGCTACGAAATTTCTGACTCTGGTCTTTCTCATGTCAACAAGATCAAAAACTTCATTGTCAATCCAAGATTGGCATTCAGCCTTTTTGGCATCTAAAAACTGTTTGGCAAGTTGTCTCTTCTCTTGCTGAGTGGCTTCCTTTCTCTTCTTGCCAACAAGATAAGAAAATTTGTCAGTCATCGAATACAATGTCATAAAAGCCTTATCTTCATCGTTAATGCCGTGGTATTCTTCAATGATATCAGATCTGGTCTTACGGCATCGTGTGCGTTGTCTCTCCGAAACAACGGAATAAGACATACCAATGGAGTTGGAAGATTCAACACTGCTTAATTCTACGGGTGAACCATCAATCAATCTGGGCACGGAGAATGATGCAGTGTTACTGCACAACTTCTGTTCTTGTGACAGAAAACACCATTTTGAATCATCAATAACAAGATCATCATTGTAGTCAAGAGTCTCATCGGTATCGGTAGAACGATAGGGAATTGTTTCATCTGTGTCTTCTTCTGGTTCTTCTTCTTCTTCTTCTTGCGGCTCTTGCTGATCTTGGGTGTCCGGTTGCGGATCATTCTCCGGCATGGGTGAAGGATTAAAAAGTTCATCTCCGTCTAGCGGCTAGCGGAAGTATCGGTGGTCCATTGTGACCTGATGGTCCTGCATCTGGGTCAGGCTCGTCATCATCAAAGTCATCAGGCACAGCATCATCCTTGGGTTTCTTCGGTTTTGAAGTACTCGGAGCGACTACAGCGGGTTGTGTGGTCGCGTTTGGTGTGACTGATGGCTGTGTATCACCCCCCAAATGGTTACTAGGCTGAAATTGGGTTGAAGACGCAGGAGGCATTTGTCTAGATGGTCGAGC
Source organism: Cladocopium goreaui (assembly GCA_947184155.2). Taxonomy (NCBI): domain Eukaryota; class Dinophyceae; order Suessiales; family Symbiodiniaceae; genus Cladocopium; species Cladocopium goreaui. The sequence goes on along the minus strand of CAMXCT020000375.1, from coordinate 87,092 downwards.
CTTAGTTGCAGGTGGTATCGGTGGATCACCAGGCGGTCGCTTGGTACCCTGTGTCATTGGTGTGTCTTCAATGTTTGGTGGTATAATCGTATTGGGCACAATAACGCCAGTGGCTCCAGGAAATGGTGGTTGAGGATGATCCGGTGGTGATGATGGATGTTGTGGTACATCAGGTGGTTCATCTTGTGGTGAATGCATTTCATCATCTGGTGTATCATCACTTGGTCGTGGTGGTGAATGGAATGGTGTGTGAAACTGATCATCATCAGGAGGAAAGCCGGGATTCGGCGTATGCGGTTCATCTGGCATAGGAACGTCTGGAAGGTGTGGTGATGATGGTGGAGTGTTAAACGGTTCAGGCGGATTGTCATCATCTTGGTTGTTGTTCTGCTGAGGTGGAAGACCCGGTGGAGGGTCGATGTTGGTGTTCTGTTCAGGAGTGTTGTCGGTATTGTCTGTAGGAATACTTCCATCATTGTTCCAAAACAATATTGCTGACCAGTGGCTAGCAATCAGTTGCGACAAATCTCTAGGATGTACTCGCAGAAAAACATGAGACGTATCCTTCTTCTTCCAAAGTAAGAGTACGCCGTGTGTGTGGCGGTATTCAACGCGTAAGGACTGAAAACTACCACGAAAAATGACTGCGTTGTCAAACATGGACGTACTTAGATACATCTGTCTGACGTGTGAAACATCTTGTTGTGCTTCGATCTGAACAGGGTGATAAACAGGGTGATAAACATTACCAGCGGGTAGAGCATTAATGCGGTTGAGCAAGCGTTTCGTGTAGTAACCCAAAAGCTCTGGTTAGGCTAATTCCTGCCTATTAGGTTGTTTTAGTTTTTAAGGTTAAATTCTATCTATTAGGTTATTTCATGTTTTGTCTTTTAGGTTGTTTGCCTGTTTGCCTAAATAGGTTATTTAGCCGAATAACCCAAAAACTGTCTTGTTTGAGACTTTGTTTTTCTTTCACCAAACTATATTTTCAACAGTTTAAACTAAAGACACAGTCTTTTTCCATATTTGTTTCCGTTGGAATTTTTGAATTACATGTTTTTTTGGCAAATAGTTTTTCAAATGTTTCTTTATTGTTTTGTGAGTGATGTATGTCACTTTCTTTTGATATATGCGGGTCTGAAGTGATTTTTTGTGCTAAAGTGAAGCCTTTTGTGCTAAAGTGAATCTGTAAATTTCAGTCGGATATGTTTTAGATGGGGCAAACCAACACAGCATGGAAGCAACAAAAACACATGTCCAAAACAATATGAGCAAATGGGTATGTCTCAACATGAAGTGTCCTTTTTTGACCCCAAAATGGTTACGTTGAAGGGAAAAAAGGTCACCTCATTTTCAGACATACCCCAACAAGAAAAAAAACATGTTTTGCAACAATGGCAATGGATAGTTTTTGGGAGCGCCAAGCCAGCACAGGATGAAAAAACAAAAACAAGAAGAAAAATGAAACCAACAAATGCAAAAACAACAACACACAGTAGTAAATCAAAAATATGAAAGCAATTGTCCAAAACCTAACTTGTCAGCTGCATCGTTTATGAAACTCAGAGGAGTTCATGTGAATTCGCGGGTGCTCATTGCTCATGGGTGTTCATGTGTGTTTTTCATTTTTTTCGGCTGCCACCTATTTAGTTTACGCAGTGGGTTTCCATGCCCAAAAAGAAAAATCAAAGGACATTTTTCGTGAGGTTCGCGCGCGTTTTTTGGGTATAAAATGGCTGCCCCCCGGCGCGCGAACCCAACCAAAAAAACAAGTTTAGACAGTTGCTGATTTGGTTGGTGGTTTTTTGTCTCATGCGCTGCTATTTGGCTGCAAAACCTGTGCCTTGGTGACCAGATTGAAATCCCTGAGTTCTTGGTCAGCTTGGACTCGATGGTTATTTGTTGTTTTTTTAAGATAAATTTGGGGCTAGAGAACCCCAAATCATTGGCAAACCTTGGCTTTGAAGGGCATTTTTTGAAATCATCATAAACAAAAACTGTCAAGACTGGAAGGTTTTTCACTTGTAAGAAAGTAGTGGCAATCACAAAATGTTTGAAGACTTGCTTGGTGAGGATTGGTTGTATTCGAGTTGTTTTTGCAAAAACTAAACGGAGCAATCCAGCCAAGACTTGATCAATCACTAAGGGGGTCTCCATCCCTCAAAGCTTTTTACATCAAAACGCCTGCCCAAAGATTTGCAATCACCTGGGGCTCTCCATCCTTGGCCTTTCTCCCCATTGAAAAAAACAACAAAACCACCAAACAATGCAACTGACTTGAGGTGATCAGCATTCATGTCTTTGAGGCAAGTTTTAAACCCAGAATTTACCCAAAATAAAGCGAAGGGGTGTCAATCCCAGAGCCCATCCATTACTACGTTTTTTTCCCTCAAACCTATTTGCAAGAAAATGCAATCCAACCCAGAGTTAATCGATCACTTGGGCCTTCCTATGCCAATCCATTTCCTAAAAATTAATTCAAATGTTTTGCAATGACTTGGGACCCTCCAGTCATCAAATTCATTCACATTTGCATGGGAAAATTTCTCCCAGAAAGTGTATGGTTGAAGATTTGTTGATGGAAAAAAGTGATTGACCAAACATTTTTTTGACAAGAAACATTAAAAACACATTTTGTTTTAATAAAATCATTTTTTTGCTGAATAAACATGTTTTTTTAAACTGAAAACCAATATTTTTTGAATAAATTCAAGATTTTTTAAAATAAATCCAAGATTTTTCAAAGATTTTCAAGGAAATGAGGTGTAAGTTTGATGTAAGTTTGCATCAAACTTACACTTTTGAGGTGTAAGTTTACATCAAACTTACACTAAACTTACACACCAAGAGTGTAAGTTTACACCAAACTTACATATCAAAAGTGTAAGTTTACATCAAACTTACACTGGGAAGTGTAAGTTTGCACTTGTATGTGTAAGTTTGATGTAAACTTACACTTTTGATATGTAAGTTTGGTGTAAACTTACACTCTTGATGTGTAAGTTTAGTGTAAGTTTGATGTAAACTTACACCTCAAAAGTGTAAGTTTGATGCAAACTTACATCAAACTTACACCTCATTTCCTTGAAAATCTTCAAAAAATCTTGGATTTATTAAAAAAAATCTTGAATTTATTCAAAAAATGGTTTTTAGTTAAAAAAAAAATGTTTATTCAAAAAAAAAACTTTGGTGTTTATCCATTTTTTTGAAAAACATTTGTTTTTTTTTTTTAATGTTTGATCAATCACTTTTTTCCATCAAAAAATCTTCAACCATACACTTTCTGGGAGAAAGAGAAATTTTCCCATGCAAATGTGAATGAATTTGATGACTGGAGGGTCCCAAGTCATTGCAAAACATTTGAATTAATTTTTAGGAAATGGATTGGCATAGGAAGGCCCAAGTGATCGATTAACTCTGGGTTGGATTGCATTTTCTTGCAAATAGGTTTGAGGAAAAAAGAACGTAGTAATGGATGGGCTCTGGGATTGACAACCTTTTTCCCCGCTTTTGTAAACATGAATCTGAAAACTGCAAAACCCAAAATTTAATGGCAAATTCCAGGTTTAACTGCATAGAAAATGTGAATGCTGAACACCCCAAGTCATTGTTTGTTTTTACTCGCATTTTTTTTGGCATAAATGTCAAGGATGGAGAGCCCCAGGTGATTGTTAATCTTTGTGTTGGTTTTCTGATATCGAGGGCTGGAGGCCCTTTAGTGATTGATCAAGTCTGGGCTGGATTGGCCGTTTAGTTTTTGCAAAAAAAAATGAATACAACCAATCCTCACTAGGACTTTCTTCATTTTTTTGGCCGACCACTGCTTTTGACAAATGAAGGGCCATCCAGTCTTGACAGTTTGTCTTTATAAAACTACTGCTGCCCGAACTGGTTTCAAAAAAGGCCCCTCCAAAACCCTTGGATTGCCGATAATTCAAGAAAAAAATCAGCCCAGGGCTGGGACCTCCATCTCAAGTTCATTCTTTTAAGTTCAAAGAAAGTGGATGGCAGCAAAACAAAACGACAAACAAACAAAAACACATGAACACCCATACACACGCATGAACAACCATGTACATCCATGGACACCCATGAGCACTTGAGCGCGCATGAGCACCCATGAACTCACATGAATTCGTGTTTTTCCAAATACAATGCAGCTGGCAAATTACTTGTTGAACCATATGTCTCACAGTTTTTGAACTTCTTATTTTGGGTTGTTGGCTCTGTGAGTTTTTGGTTTAATTATTCTTTTCTTGAACTGAACATTAGTTTTATTTTTATGTTTTATTTGTTTTTGTTTTGTCCTGTGGTGGCTTCGCGCCCCGACGAAGAAGATCCTTGCTGATTTTTGCAAAACATGATTTGTCATTTTTATATTTTTAAAACTATCTATATATAGTTATTTATTTATTCAAATTTATTTATATATATATATACATATGTATATGTATATATAAATATATATTTGCATATATATGTGTATATATATATATATGTGTGTGTGTGTAAATTTATGTATTTATATATATATATATAAAAGTGTGTGTGTGTACCATCTGAACAGATGTAAAACTTCTTATTGGTTTTCACTACTTTGCAGGGGGACTGGAGCCGATTTGCCTATCCAGTCCAACGAAGCTATGGCATTTCGGTGGATGAGTGGTCTGATCAACCACTTGTACCTGCAAAACTCAGTTTGAACTGTTGACCAAGCTGTTACACTGCGTTGTTTCGACTCTACACGGTTGCCACAATCTGTATTGCATGCATCAGAACCTTCCTCAGATTTTCGCCGAAACCATATCGCCGACAGTATTATGATTTTTTGACATATTTTCGCCGAGATCATGTCGCCGACGAACTTTGGGTCTTTTTGGGAAACAATCGCCGAAACAATTTTTTGGATTTCAACATGCTGGTCCAAACTCTATGGAATCTGGTTAAGACTACGTTTGACAATATTGGATGCCCTACATCGTTTTCGAGACGTACCTCATGTGGCTCCTTTACTAATCTAACGATCTAGACTGGTTTGCATGTTTCAGGATTCAGTTCCTGCCGGATCATATAATGATCCTTTCTTGTCTAGTGTGATTTCCATGGTGGCTCCGACATGGTGCCATGGAGCCATTTGAGGCAACCCTTTTCAGGGTGAGTGCTGACTGTCCTGACTGCCGAATTTACGCATTTTAAGTTGGTAATTCATCTAAGTAAATTGCAACAGCCGGCCATACTGTTTTTCCAGCTTTTTGAGATGTCCTGCCGTTCCGGCTGTCCCTTGAGATCCTCGTGAATTGCTTTCTTCACTGAGAGAAGCCATGCGGAACAACCTGAAACGTTCTTTTTTCGATCACTACAGCTCAAGCTTTGGAAGTGAAACATGTCCATGTGACGGGTTACAGGCAGGCACACGACTTTCAGGTGTGGTGATTCTTTCTTTTGATGGTTGTCTGGTGAGGTTAAACATTTTGTGCATCTAATTCGATGGAACTTGGAAGCTGTTTTATGCCATTGCGGCACGACTTGACCACGGTCCCAGTGCAGGGAACAATCGCACGACATTTTAGGCAGTTAGGGACTGAATCCTGTATGTGATTGTTCACTTTTGTTTTGATCTACTGAAGCGATGCATCCGTGGAACACTCCGCCAACGTCATGGCCTGCTCCACCGCAGCCTTCGAACCCATCTTCGACGTGGCAGCAATCAACGCCGAATGCACATTTATTTGGACATCCCTCGGCCTTGCATCCTACATGGTCATCCTCAGCTTCGCTCATGCCGTCTACATCAACCCCAACATCGTTGCCGTTCACCTCATTGACTTCGGCTCCTCATGCAGTACCAGGGCCACAGCTCGTACCCACCATGCCTTCGCCTTTGGCTCCTGAACCAACTATGGTGCACACCGCTCCGTCGACTTTTCCATCTCCTATGGCACCCACCGCTCCACCCACGTGGCCTTCCCCTCCGGCTCCATCCCCTACATCGACTACACCACCTACATCGACTATGACACCGACACCTTTGCCCAGTTCTCCATACCCACCTCACCACATTCAACCTCCATTACAGATGGACGCATCGACGGTCCCTCCAAATGAGCCTTCACCACGACCCCCAGCAGTCAAGGCAGCTCCCAGGCATCGCTCTGACAAAAGACCGGATCGACCACGCAGGCCAGCTCCGAAAACCCCTCCTCACGCTACACCACCGGCACCTACGACAGCACCGACTTCATCCGTGTCACCTGAACTTGCATCCCTGGGTTCCACTGCACAACAACTGGCTGAATCTGTTCGACTTATTCAAGCTCAGCAACAATTGATCATGGATTCTCAACGAGCACAAGAACAACGTCAACTCCTTCTTCAACAAGATGAACTTCCACCGAATCCTACACCACCGACACCGCCACCTACAACTACACCACCACTGATCGCCACGCCTCCACCTGCACCGAAAGCCAGACCCACCGAACCGGACGTTCAGGACCATCGTATTGTCCCAGCTCCAGCCATCGCTCCTCCTCACCAACTACAAGTTCCACCACCACCAACACGCCGACCACGATCCAGGACTCCAAGATCACGTTCCCATCGACCTTCTGGACATTCCCATCACCATCGCAAATCTCCTCAACGTGCAGCTCGACCTCGTTCTCCTCTTCCTCGTTATCGATCATCCACAAAACACGCCAAGGACCGCCGAACCCCATCCCCATACAGACGAAGATCACCACCACGACGACGCTCTCCGGTGGTTCCTCGACGTCATCGATCTCACCCACGCCCACGCTCCGAGACACCACATCACCGATCCAGAGGCCGTGAAGTCATACTTCGACCAGCTGCAAACCCATCCAATCCGGCCTACATCCCCACTCCCGACGCTGATGACACCTGGGGCACATGGAACGACAGCCATTACACCGACAACTACCACCACCACACTGCTCGACCCAACTCTCCTGCCGATCCACCGCCACCTGAACCAACTACCAACCCACCAGCCCACACTTCAGCACCACTCGGCGCGGTGTCCTTCCGAGTTCCGGACGGCGACAGTGAAAATTCTGAGGTTACAGATACAATTTCGCTCACCAAGTTTGACACGAATGACATCGACCTCGATGAAATGGTGGCGGCGGCCAATGACCCCCATAGGGTCCGTTGCCTGACTGAGCTTGGCCCCGATCATGTTGTTCCCCTACGCCAATCATTGACCCCGGCTATCTTGCAGCTCTTCAACCAATTTGTGGACGCGATGTTCGAACAGTTGGCTAAACCATACCGCACCGTCAACAACCATCGTATTTACATCAAAGCAAGCCAAGCCACCGTCAGGAATATTGCCAGGGCCTTTGCACAATCCGACTTACTGGACATCGAACTCGCAAGGCAAACACAAGCCTTCTACATCGAGCCAGAGAACTTGCTGACCATCACGGTTCCCACAGGATTGAAGAAGAAACCAATCTACCGTGGCGAACACATGGGCACCTACCTGATCTACCACAAAACGAGTTGGGAATCAGTTGCCAAAATTCTTGCGGAAGACTGCATCCGCCCGGCAACTTGGACAAAAAACGAAGCCGGCATGCCGACTCAATACCCATGTTACGGGTTCTTCGGAATGTCCTCTGAGATCGCAGACATCGACAACCTACCCGGCTATGCTGTCAAGATCTGTACCTCTCAGCTCTACAAAATAGGCAAAGGACAAAACCCATCAGGCCTACTGGCCATATGCCGCTCACCCAAATGCATCCGTGCCCTAGCTGGAGGAAATGACCAAATCCAACGCTTGTGCAACCTTGCGGGCATCGCCAAGGGCAAAGACAATGCAACGGCTATGAACTCGAGCGCCGCATCTATATGCTACGTTGCCTCCACTCACACGGTTTTCCCGGGCTTGATCACACACCAGACTGCGGAGACCAATGCACCTTCGGAACCTCCTGATGACTCTGCACGTCCAGTACGACCTGACCCTTCTGCCGACGCCCCAGAACCTTCGGAGCCGCCCCCAGACGACTCTCGCGACACACCGAGCCACCGCGAGACCGCTGCCTCTGGCTCTCGGAACTATGCTCGCCGATCTTGGCACGACAATGCTTCTTGGGACAATTCCACCTACAGCCGCCGAGATCGCCGATCCTCATACCATGAAGACCACTCTCGCGATCAGCACCATGACGGCCGACCTCGTTCTCGACATTCGACCCACCACTCCAGATCTCGTTGGTGAACTATTTACCCTTGAGGAGCACCGGAACAAGTATCGACTATTCTACGTCAGCGATACAGTGAGCCTAGTGGCCCTGCCCGATCATTTTGGAGTAACAATGCTTCTCCCGACATTCGGTATTGCCGCCACTTCTTCCTCAAAAGGTTTGTGAATCGCTGCTTGCTCATATTGTTGATCCTTTCGCCCGATTCGTTTTCACTTTACGTTTCACACAATGGGACCACGTATTATGTTTCACACTTTTTCAATTTCACATTACCCTTGTCTCACCTCGACATTTTCCGCAGCTTTCATTCGGCAGTTCGAGCGCATTTTGACCTATTATTTCGTGACCCTCTCTACATCATGGCGTCCCAGGACCTGATCTCCCAATACAGCGCGGATATGAATGGAATTCCTCCTTCCCAGCCGGATCGCTCGCGCACACCACCACGTCATCAACATGGATGGCACCAAGCAGTACCGGCGTTCCGTGGCCCGATGCATTATGCCATGACGACCCATCGACCCTTGTGGAACCCATCCGGAATACCGCCTCCGCCACCTACGTCTCCATCGTTCCCAACACGCCCACCATGGACTTCACCTACGGCACCTTTCCCGCCCACGCCGCCTCCGAGCTCACAGACACCTCCCAACAACGCCAACTTTGCACCTCAACGTCACCCTTTTACACCGAGATCACCGAGACCTATGTCATCCCCAGGAGCAAGTTCCTCTGTCAACGAAGGATATACATGCAGACCAATTGAAATCCCACCAGTGGAGAACTGGAAACCGGATGTCGACTTCCACGACTCCAACAAAATCAATGGGTTGGACTTCCCTTCCAGAATCCGACAGAGCAGATTTTCAAGCTACAAGGACATTGAAGGGATGGACCTTTACAAGTCCCACTCTGGAAGTTCTTGTACCAGGGCTTACACAATACTTGGCTTCGTCGAGTGGCATACGGAAGAGAAACCTTCGTCCTTCCTTTTGACAACATAGGCACTACAGTATTTGTGGCCGAATTGGTATCCCAACTACGCACCCGCAATGTAGACTTGGACAAACTTGCTACATTTCGAGCTCGTTCAGCAGGCCAATGTATCAACCAGAAGGAGGCCACCCAAAACATGGCCAAAGATGCTGCTCAACTTCTCCAATCTTGGCTCCCGACTCAACCTTCTGCTGACGTGGCAAGCCAACAACGCATTCTTGAACTGGAAGCAGAACTGGCCAAGGTCAAATCGGCCGCTACTACCTCACCAGCTACAGCACCTCCGGGCTCAACTCCGGCTACGACACCGATAGGACGTGCACTTCAAGGACAAGCTTCTACGACCTTCGACCCCTCAACTCTGCTTATCTCTCCGGGCTCCGTGAACACTTGGCTCGTTGACAACCAACCCACATCATTGTCGGACACTCAATACACCAAGTGGTTGAAAGCCTTGAAGCTACCCCAGCCCAAACAGGATATCCTGGAGAAGAACTTGGAAAAGGTCAATGAATGGTGGCAAAACCAACCCGATGATGCTTCGAAAACTATCCAACGCGCAAGCGTGGCTATGGGTATCGACCCCTGCAAGCACAAGGGGGCCTCCACGGATGAAGTCGTCCTCAAGGTCATGACAGTGGCATTATTGATGCAATCCTGACTAGCAGCCTATTTGAAAGTACCTGGCTCAAAAGCAGCCAACATTATGCGAACTTTGGCCGTGGCTCATTCCTGTATCCTTGTTCTTGCACTATTGACTCCTCTCACGTTGTCCCCTTCTGTTGATGTCTTTTTTGCTTTTCGGATGCTTCAAACAGTATTGATGGGCCAATATGTGTTATTACACCCACGGGCAAATCCGAAACTCCAAGCCTTGCTCAAAGGCACTCCGATGCAGAGTATTTTCTTTTGCAGATCCTGGGATGACTTGTCAGTCGCCCTTCAATGTTTCAAGCACCCTCAGGCGGTGTATATTCGTTTCTGCCACATTGCTAATTTTCAACCTAAGTTTTATGTTGGTTCCACATCTTCGTTTGTTTTGGACCGCGAACACTCTCGCTATCGGAAATTTCTGCAAGTGCAACAACATAAATTCGTGCTGGCCGAAGTTGCCTTACGGTTTTGGTGCAGATTTGACAATTTCTGGATGTGGTCTGTTTTCCCGATCTACACCAATAAATCCAACTTTTGGGCCTTGGAACAGGCCTTAATTCAATTGTGGCAACCTCGATTGAACACCCCGTTCATTTACCAGTTTTTCAATTGCCGAAAGGGACTCATTGCACGTACCAAATTTTCCGCCTCTCGACAATTTGGAGCATTTTCCTTGTGGCGGAAACTTCGCTGGCGATCTACACCTCATCATGTTCGACACGCTCTTCATAGTCCTCTTTTCCATCGACGAGTACAACTTTGGGAGATTATCCAGGATTTGGGCAGTAACTCCGTTCGACGCTTCCACATGGAAAAGAAACTACGATCCAACGAAATTGGAGTTCAAGGCTGCTACTTTATCCGACGTCTTGCCAACAACCTTGGAGAACCTCAAAGGTCGTACGCCGTCAATGCCATTGACCGAGCTCTGACCTTTTGGAAAGCCGAACGAGTCAGAAAACCGGTTCCTCTTCGTGCGCCTTGGCTACTATGCCCCAACTGGACTCGGGATCTTCGACGCCTACTCACCTCCCACGTTCATCAAACCCGACACTACAACACCACATTACAGACTCCTTCCACGGCGATTGTCTTCACAAAGTTCCCCTCGGTGATGGATAGCTTGTGCAATCACAAAGAAGCCGCTACCAAATGGGCTGACGGCGAAACCCCAAAGTGTGCCTGTGATGCCTTGCGACCTCATGCCCTTCATGGTCTTCAACCCGATCACCACCTGGTCCTCGACGGCGACAACCTACATTTCGATGATGGCCCACACACATCCATTGCGACTGGTTCGCTTCAAAACAAAATCTTCCCACCTTCCAAAGAAATCCAGACATCGCTTCGCAAGGCTCTGCGGACATGGACTACCCGAAACTCACTCCCTTCCTTACAAAAGTCCCATATTGATGAGCTTTGGCATCGTTCTATTCAATCCCACTACCACACACTCAACAACCACATCACTCACAAAGACATCGGCCGCTTCAAACGTCTTTTTCCAGAAGCCGTCTTCCACAACGAGGACAAGCGAGCTACATCCTTACGAATCTACTGCCCCGTACTCTACTTCCAGTGCCTCACCACCACCTTCGCCGACCCGTTGGTATTTCGCAAATTGGAGCAAAGCCCGAGTGACATCATCGAGCGGACCATCGCCGAGATCAACCGCCATTTTGGTAAAGCATACCCATGGGCCCTTGGTGCTGGACGAGACCTGCCGAATGCCTATGTTCTACCCAAACGGAAGAAACAGTTCAAGGCTGGACGACCCATTGTCAGCTTCTTCACGGCACCTTTCCGACCTATGTTGAACTGCACTGCCAAGCTGATATACAACCTTCTACCCCAAGCGTTTCCCCACAACCTAGGAAAGGGTGATGTATTTGATCTCATCAAGCTCCTCAAGGACACTGACTTTGATTCGCTCCCCACTCCACGAATACACAACCAAGATCTTGCGGGCTTTTTCACAAGCATTGACACAGACCGCTTCATCGCTAGCTGGCGACTGACCTTGCAGTTCCTCTCGACCCTCATGAATACCGACCCTGATGAGATCATCTCCGTGAAGGCAACTCCGGGCAACAACACAGGGGACGTAGTAAAAGGCCGCTCATGCCGTACACTCAATGTGACCAGGAAGATCTTCATTCGGGACATTGAACGCATCATCCTCATGTCTTTGAAGATGACTCACTTCTCCATTGGCACTACGGTTTTTGAACAAATCCGAGGATCCCCTATGGGCTCCCCACTGAGTCCAGCTTTGTGCATGATGGTTGTTGCATTGTCTGAAGAAATCTGGTACAAAACCTACCGCACCACCCTTAGCAACATGGATCTCACAGCTCGCCTCCTTCGCTATGTGGACAACAGACTGTGCTTGTCGGACCCCAGCTGGGACTACGAAATTTGCTTCGCCAATTTCCTCCACCCGGAGTTCTACGGCCATCCTATCATTTTGGAAACGGAACCGGACCAGGAGTTCTTGGGCTTTTGTATCGAGTTCGAGCCCTTTGCCCTTCGCTACAGCCCTCCACGCGACTTCAACCAGGTCATGGCGCCATTCTCCGCATCACCTTTGGCCGTCCAACTTTCAGGCTTTGTTTCACGATTATTTCTGGTCGCCAAATGCGCGCACCCTGCACATGAACGAACACGAGGTTTTGCCGCATTGCACCGTTTGTACAGATCTGCAGGTTTTACCGAGTCCGATCTTTTCGCTGCCGCCAAGCCGATTCGTCAATACTTGCACGTTTCCTCATTGTGGTAAAATCCTGAACCGTCTTGCCGCGTGCGCTTACGTTTCATTACTCACACCTTGCTGAACGTTTCACCTATTTGGACCTTATTAGAATTTATTTGATTTCGGAATTGTGCTTTTCCAGCTGGCTTACCCTCAAACTCGGCTTCATTTACTTGTTGACCCATATTCGACGCATTGTCATGGCTTCCTCGCCTCCTACGACGTCAATTCCGATTCAAGAACCAGTGTTTCTTCAATTTCTTCATGATGTTCACCATGCTTACCTTCTACTACATCGAGCAATGGCGCTACTACCACCCACACTCATTCCCAACATCGAACCTACTCCTCTTCCCAGTACAGATGTATGGAATCAACCTGATGGGCTACGACCACATTATTCGGACCAGACCAACGCCTTCATTGACAATGCCCCCATCCCATCGCCGGATATGGCGGAGGAAGAGACACTTATGGATGAACTGGTGGAAACCCATCTCCCTGAGCCACACCAACATGTTGCTGCCCCGCCTCCTGATGTTTTACCTGCACCTTCGAAGCTTTCTACCAGAACACCATCACCGCCGAATCGCAAACAGAAAGCCAAATCCGCTCCAAAGGCGCCTGCCAAGCGTCGTCGCCGACGTGACCAATCCCGATCCCGCTCCTCGAGCCCACTGTCACTCTGGACCTCCGAAGACAAACAGAAACTACGCACTCTGAAGGCTGACGAGAAGTCTCGATTTTCCTGGAAGGTGATCTCGACCAAGATGGGCAAGTCTGAGGAAGATGTTCGTTCTATGTGGAATAAGATCAAGGACAAACTTGGCTGACCAACGACATATGCGAACCAAACAAAAAAGGCAGTTTGCGGCACGGTATTACGGCTTCACCAACCAGTTGGCTTCCTTTTGGGATTTTTTTCTCCTTGTTAATCTTTAGAACCATGGGCGCTGTTGCACCATTGATTTTTGACACGTCGTATCACACAACCCGCCAGCCATTTATTATGTCTCTCCGCATTCACCTGGACCGCTATTGCCAACTGCGAGCTATGTCCCACGAGAGGATCTCACCTACACGACGCTCACGCTCTCCAACCAGGACGTCGTCTTCCGCTATGGGCTCTTCGTCATTTCAGCACCCACCCAACCGGTCTTCGCCTCCGACACCTCACCGACCGGTTATTTTCCAGTTGGACCTGAAGCCGATGCAACAACTGGCCGTACGCAACCCTTATTACAACATCTTGACCCCCAAGGTCGCGGGCAACCTTTCTACGGCCACCTATGATAGCCTGTTCCAGACGTTCAAGGTGATCTACCCGGACTATGCTCGCAGTCATTTCGTCTCAGACCTCAAAACCGTAGTTACCGACACGTTGCTACAACGCTGGTCAATACACCTACCAGCGTCAGAGTTCTACATGATGATTGACACCGACCAAGGAGCTCAGATGCTTGACGACCTTCCTCATTCTCTTCTGGATGTTTTGAACTGGTTCTACCCGAGATGGAAAACTCATCAACATCTCGATGCTTTCACGACTCGTGAGTGTTCACCGTTGCTGCTGACACCCCATCCGGATGCACAAGACACAGGCTTTGCTGTACATGTTCAAGTGATTCCCCGTGTGCATCCATTCGTCACGGCCACCCGATACACTAAAGCTGCTGAGTGATTAGCTGTCTTGAAGGATCTCGGCAAGGCTCCCGCCTATGAGAAAAAAGACCACATTAGTTATGATGTCCACCACCACCGTTCTGAATTTCCCTTATGTCATCCTTTTCTCGTTTTCCATTGGGTGATGTTCGTCATTTATTCCTTCATCATTGACCTTCCCCACGGCTTTTTGGCTTCAGTTCAGTATTTCTCATTATCATACTCTTGTGATCGTACATGATGACTTCCAACACGGATGATCCTGCTCGATTGGTCTCACACCGTTCACCACCTACATCCACACATGGCCTTGTCTCACACCTGCCACCTGATGATCCTACCTCGGCATCCTATATTCCTCGTGCAGCGCGAATGATTCCGACCTCTACCACGGTCCACTCCGTCTTCATCAAGAAGCTGAGCTATCCTTTGTCTAACCGTTCAGATGAACTTTGGATCGTGGAAAGGACACTTGATGGTATTGAAACGTGGAAACCAGTGGAAACATTTCTGGAGAACATGCACCTCACCAACGACCAGGCGATCCTGCGTACCACAGCTAACCATTGGCGCCGATACTATGACGTACCAATTCAATCATCATCCTCCTCCCCTACGGCAACTACTGTTCCCGTTTTACCACACCCTGAACACTCCAACGTCTACGTCTCCCAGCCGTACGAAGCGATACCGGACCACCTCCATATTTTGCAGTCATGCTGGGGACGCTCTGCCCAACACCACTCTCAAGGAACCACTACCTCTTTATATTGGCCACCTTGGCGGTCTACACCACCTTCTTCCCCACCGGCAACACTACAACGTACTGTACATCTCACTCACCCCGCTGTCCCTCCTCAACAAGTGCATGGTCCACTGGATGCGAACGATATTGACCCGATGGATATGTCGGACTCAAGTGTGTAATATACCACATTATTTGTCGGCAGGAAAAAGACCTGTGCTTCACCGTCTCTTTGTGTGACCATTTACTAGGTATTCCGTTTCCCTTCCATTTCCAACACTTTGAGCTTTATTCTGTGGTCATTCCCAACCCATTTTGCAGCTTGGGCTTTTCGCTTTCTCCTCGATACTTCATATTTGACGCAATGGCTCGTTCTTCTCGGCCCAATCCATATCGCGCTACATCTACGATCGAGACACCGCTTGGTACACGAACCGTTGGATGGTTTGCTGGACATCGAGGCCTTCCTGGTGATGTGAACCCTCCTCCAAACAGACCTGTTCTTATCTTGGTTGACTTCTCTCCCCTACAGGCATTGATTCATCGAAGCGAACCTGACCGTGAACACTACATGGCTCTGGCGAACTCCAATTTCAGAAATGTCAGTGGCTACGAACTTGCAGCTCTGTTTACCTGGTCACGTCAGATGGAACCAGTTGAAGCCGGCCTCATCCCAATTGCCGAACTTCGCTTCTGTATCTCCAAAAGATTGAGGTCCCAATGGGACATCCAAATTGATCCCTCGAATCTGGAGTTTCGCTATTGCGACCTGGACGGTGATACATTCCAAGTTTCCAATGATATGACGATCTTGCAGCTTCTGGAGGCATACCGACCTGAATGGCGACTTCGGCAGTATAACTCCCGCGAATCCTCTTTCCTCATTCCGGGTACCAGACAGCCTTTCGTACTACGTCTGCAATGCTACAAAATTAGCTCCGGTGTGATCCTGCCCTGATACGCTAGCCTGCCAAAAAAAGACCATGCCACAGGGTTTTCAATTCTCCCTTGACACCTCACCAACATAAAGGATTCGTTGATTTCTACTTTATTTGACTTTGAGCTGTGGCTTCTCCGTCGCAATTGAACCACTTGATTGAGGACTGGACTTCACTTTTATCATTCTGGTGATTGTTATCATTTTCGGGATTGGCTTATATTTGCTATTCTTGATGCCTCAGCCGTTGTTGCACTACTTCTCGCATTTGTGACAGTTTCACCCATGGAACACAAACGAGACGCGACCGTGGCGGGCTTGTCTTGGCCTTCGAATCCTACCCGTGGACTCGCTCCTGCCAACCCAGTTCAAGTACCAGACGCCCAGACTTCTGCACTATGTCACTCAGGCCCTCCTGACACTACGACCAACCCTACGTCGGCACCTTTGGCAACTGACAGCACGGCTCCTGACACGGGTACTATGGCCTATTCTGATACATATTCAGGACCAGCACCTCCTTGCGTCCCGTTTCCGACGGAGTCAAGTTCTGCACACAACTATCTCCATCGTGCTCAATTCTCTTCTCGCGTGGTTCACCAGATCCAATTCAAGGTCATTACCCACTCCAACAACACCAGGGAGCTTTTCATTGAAGAAATCCCCTTGCTCGGGCATTCCCGATGTCGTGACCCTGAACACTACTTTTATGGTCTTTCGGGCAACTGGGAGTGGTCCCTGCGTACAGCGGACTATTGGCGACATCATTTCGAGATCCCCCTTGTACACGGACACCATCCTTTTCACAATGTGCCCATTGAGACGACATCTCCTGCAGATGAACCGAGCCTAACCACCCGGCTCCATGAATTAGCCAAAGATCTATCTGACACCTTGAAGGCTGCTACGGCATCTGGGGAACTCGATCAGACTTGGGCGATGGTTGAACGCATGAGCTTCCACGATGCTATCGAAGTTCTTCTACAAGCTCCGAATTCCTCTTCTGACTGAGGTGATCGCCCGTTTGTACATTAGGTTATTACAGGTTCACTTTCACTGGTGTATTGCCGATTCCGCCAGCGAAGTTCTTCCAAAAATCCAACCTCGCTACATGCGAGGTGTGTGTGTGTACCATCTGAACAGATGTAAAACTTCTTATTGGTTTTCACTACTTTGCAGGGGGACTGGAGCCGATTTGCCTATCCAGTCCAACGAAGCTATGGCATTTCGGTGGATGAGTGGTCTGATCAACCACTTGTACCTAAGATTTTTTCTCCCTATTCGGGGTTGGCTGTTGGATCTGGGGTTGGCTCGCCTTGGGGTGCTTTCATTGCTTCTACCATCATGATGGTGGTGGCGCTCTTGGGGCCATGGGGGTCATGCTCCTTTTCCTCAAATAAACTCTACTGCTGCAATGAAAGCATTCATTGAATTGTTACCGTTGTCCTCATGATGATGGTGGTGGCGCTCTTGGTGATCACCATGATGATGGTGATGTAATGCTCATGCTGTTACTGCTGAGTGCTCATTGTCCTCATGATGGTGATGGCATTTTTGGGGCCATGAGGATTGCCATCATGGTGATGTAATGCTCTTGCGATATTGCCATGGGGATCCGTAGGGGTGATCTTGATGTAACTACTGTAATTAACGCTACTATTTCTCACGCGCCAATGGACAATTTGTTATTATTAACTGCTACTATTTCACAGCGCTGTTATCCTGACTTGGCTCTGAGGTGGGGATTAAATCGAAGCTGCTTTAAATACCAGAAACCGTAATGATGCTTAACCTGCTTTTTAGTTGAAACATTTTGTTTCGAACCGTGGTTTGCTTTTCAGCAAGACCAGGGACATGGTCATACGTTCTTCCCTTGGCTCAACCATGGTCTTGGTATCCTTGTGTCGTTTCAATCATGCGTACCGTATACCTAATACCAGATGACTACAAACTGAGACTGGTGGCAAGACATGATCCAAAGATTCATACCTATAATAATTATACCATTAATCATTAAATATGCATATCACCATCAATTCTACCATCAATGGTTATTATGTGCCATCGTATAATGATAAAACGATATAAAACCTTCATAAACCATCATTATACCATTCAAGTCCTGGTATTTCCATGTAGCACTGCTATAAGCTACTGTCATTGCCCAGTTGCGCACTCATGGCTTGCCCGCGCAGCATCACAGTTTTGATGGCAGAGGGGACGACAGAGTTTGCTGTCATGGACCAAGAACTTTTTCGGTCGCTGGGCGTGGCAGTCTCAATTGCAGCCGAAGTCTTTGGAAAATGGAAGCCTTTGGATGATGACACGCCCCTTCCAATCCAAAATTTGCGTGAGAACATGATCGAATCATACAAGAACAGCCCGAGTGACTGCAAATGGGTCACATGCTATGAATCACTGTATTTCATTGTCCCAGAGAGAACAGTGTACAAAGACTTAGGTGTTTTTGCCAACCTTTGTTTTGACGTCTACCACCAGGAGACTAAAATCATTGTCTTCCGCTAGGTCCATTTTAAAGGATGGCCAAAAATTAGCCTGGTCAGGGTGCTGGTGGCGAGCCAAGCTGTTGTGAGAAAATGTTCCTGGTGCTGATTTTCAAAGCTGTCATTTTCGACTGCTGGATTCAAGTTTTTTCTTGGCCACCCTTATTTTGAGGTTCATGTTTCAAACTGCCTTTCATGTCATTGTCAAACCTTGCATTCAGAGGGCTTAGTATTTGGGGGTTCCTGCAGCCATTTGCCGTGAACTGTTCCAATGGGTACAGCTCCCATGCCAGCAAAGAAAAGCGTCTCATTCCTCAGTGATGAGCTGGAGGCCCAGTCGTCAATTGCAGGGTCCATGTGACATCAGATTCATTGAACAGCGTTCTTTCCATCATTGTAATCAATTTTCGAGGATGGTTGTTTTTGTCATTGTTAGGTCTTGTCCCTGTCAATGCCTTGCATGTTTGACTGAGACCAGACCAGCCTACTCCAAAGCGTTGTCGCGCCAGTGACGTGAAGGCTGGGGCAGGGTTGACACACTAATGAGCTGGTATTTGAGATGCCCTTTTTCAGGTTCAAGGGATTTCCAGTGCGTTGTTTCCCATCGGCCTAAAAGGTTTTTGGTAGTAGTAGAAGTCGTGGCTAAGAAACCAAAGATGATATCGTGTAATAAGCCTATGGGTCATAGTAGGTGATGCGCTAAATAATGCGTGGTGCTTTCCATTTTTTTGATCGGCCCAGTAGTGATTGGGATCGTCTGTGACCTTGTCCTGACCACTTGCTGTGCAGGCTGGGTGGCTGCTCGAAGACAACAAGCGTGCCCCGAACTTCGGCCTCGCCAGGCCTGGCCTTTCGCAGGGCCGTGTGATTTTATACGACCCACCGTTCACTCCGTTGCAAAAGCCTGATTGTGGGCCATTGAACATGAGATTGGTGATTTGCTTGCAAGTTATGGGGTTTCAGTGACAATGAATGTTGTTGGACGCAGCAAGTGTCAGGTAGTAGTAGGCTTCCCATGGTTACAGACGCATCAGGTGCCAGAACGCGTGAGGAAGGGTTTCGAGAAGAAAGCAGCAAAGGTGGAACTGGTTGAAAGACCAGTGGTGAAGAATGCGTTTGGAACAATCCGCCTCGTGCTCAGACATTACAGAGTTGTCAGACTTAATGTTCAACGCCAGTATTAATCCTGGAGGTGGTAGTAAACCATCACAAAACGATTGTGGGTGAGTTCAATACTATTTATAATATAATAGTAATCCATGAATGCGTGAAAGTTAGTCACTACTCTGGATGCAATTATTTTCATGCAGTCACCCCATCCACTGTGTCTGAAATGAGGCGTCTTCGGGTCCACTGTGCGTGCCACGCAGGGGTACCTTAGCAAGCGAGGATCAGGCGCTGGAGCCTAAGTCAATGACGCAGCATGACACCACCACGGGCCAAAGAATCATTTTCTTTTTTTTGTGCCAACATCGAGACAACATGAGATGCCATTCATCATCCGAACTGAATGAGGATATGGCGACACAATGCTATTTTTGGGACGCCTACAAGCGTGCCTGCCGGGTCGCAGGGAAGAAGCGTGGGAGATTTCTTAATCCCAGCGTTGCAGAATTTCTTGTTGGATACTAGGCTGAGAAGTTTGTCTTGCAATGGTTTAGCTCGAAAGGGAGTTAAGCTAGTAGCCAAAGGAGTCAGGACCTACAATGGGTGTGAATGTTGTGTGGTCAGGACTGCCGCCTGGTTGGACAGATGCGACACCGGGTGCAGTCTGCTTTGCAGATTTCGCAGCGCTTTTCCCGAGCAGTGCTTGCCAAGTCCGAACCCCAGTTCGTCCATTATGATAACCGTTGGGCCTGGACTGTGTTTTGAGGCCCAGCGGGCCCCGGTGATTTCATTGTTTTCTGGGGTTGGCGGCCTCGAGCTGGGAATGAGTTCGTGGTTGACTCAGTGGCTTGAACTTGGGCAATTTGGCTAATGATGGTAATAGCAGTTCAAGTCCAATTCAAAAACCGTGTTCACTGCCAGAGATTATGCGAGGCTCGTCCGGCCAACAGTGTACGCCCACTGCTCAGCGTGTGGTGCAATGATGGTGGTTTTACAGGCGCAGCTGTAGCTCATCTGAGGTGGAAAAAGATCCCTGGTGCCGGGCAGTGCTCACGGCCAGAATGCAGGATCAGTTGCTGGAGCATGCCCCCATTGTCACGGACATCGTTGGGTTCGTACCTACTCCCAGCCAAGCTCAGAGCCAGGGCATTCTGGCTGGCTTCCCATGCCAAGTTTCTAGTCAGTTAAATGCAAATTCTGTGCGAGTGGTTTTTTCCTTGAAGTCCTATTACAATCTAAGTAGTAACAGTATTGCCAAGGACATTTGCAGAGCAGGGAAGAAGCAGGGCCTTCAAGGCCAAAGGTCATCCCTGGCGGCAAAATTTTTTGACATCATTGACAAGATGCCTTCTGTGTGAGGGGCCCAGCGCAAAGCTTTTGACGGTAATTGCGGCGCATTTTACATAATGTCTCTGAGTCTCTGAGTCGTTATTTCTGAGGCTTTTTGCATGGCTAGAAAATGTGTCCCACCTATTGTCCAAAGACATGCGGCCGTTGCTGAACTACGTGCTCCAGGAAAGCTCTTGTGTTTAATACTGACTACTGTCCTGTCGTTGGATGTTCTCTGGACTACTAATTCTTTCTTGATCATGATGCCACGCCGCTCCGACTGACACTGAGTGGCTGAAGGAGTTCAAAGCACGAGGCTTCAGCGTGCGCTGGTGTGTTGTGACTGGCAAGATGGCTGGTTACCACGCATGAGCCTCAAAACGCAATTGGCCTGTGGGTTGTTTGATTTCAGATTGATCCACGAGTTTGCTTGGAGTTTCTATTAGGTGAACCGGGACCGCATTTTCCTTTATGCTTCTGCGGCTGACAGTGGCATGGGATTGTTCAAGGCGACTGTCACTGTCCACTGTGCAATGTGCTTGTTCATGGGCTTGGAGTTTTTTTTTGGTAATTTAATGCAAATTTGAGAGACTTATTATGGGTCATGTTTAAAGTTTATTAAACGAGTCATAAGTAAGAATTTTCTTGCAGGACATGCGAGTGATGACGTTGGAGCAGATGCAGTTCGAGGCACACCAGTGCCATTTTTTTGGAGAGAGGAAGCCTCTCTTGCAAGACTGGCTGGTTCAAAGCCAGTCAGAAGAAGACAAAATGCGTCTGAAAGCCGTAGGAAACATAGTGATTCCTCGGTGTGCCAGATTGGCAGCCCATATCATGGCCCATGCTCACATTGCACAGTTTGCTTGACGGGTCTCCAACACATTGGTTTTAACTTAAATATCATTTGTTTATCATTTGTTTATTTTTACCCTGCATCAACCAATAATGATTCGTCACTCAATTTGTGAGCCGCGCGTTGACAGTGATTAGGGTTGCGAAATGTTGCTTGCCACCTCATGGTGGAAATTCAATGCCTGGCAAAGTGCGGAGCCAATGTGAGGAGGTCTCACTGGCAAGTTTAATTATGTTCCACTTTGCTTCCCACACTTGTGTCTGTGTGGTTTCATTGCATTTTTTTGCGCATGGACAGATTGATCAAGTATTTTGTGAAGGTGTTGAGATTGCTGGGGGGTTTTCGGGCTCAGAAATCAGCTGGTAGTTCCTTCCCCTTCTCTGCTGTTCGTCATGCCTGACGTTGGCTCTCCCAGACGTCCTATAGAGCAGCGAGACAGCAGCAGTTCTGACGATGGTAATGACTCTGAGTGGGAGCTAGTGAGTTTGGATGACAGCGAACGACCCGTTCCTCAGCTAATTTCAAAACAGAGTGTGATTGATGGCAGGAGGACAGTCATTTATTATGCCTGCGTTTCTGGGTTTCCTTCATGGCTCAGGCTGCAGCAGGTTCTACTTCGGGGTCGGATGCGGCTTTGATGGCAGCAGAGGCAGCGTGGGGTTAAGCTTGAAGAAGTTATTACTTTTTTAGCTTCAATGCCTGCTTGATCAGTCTGTATTTTGTTTTCACTTGCGTTTTCTTCCTTCAGGTTTCATCCGGGGCTTCCACCACTGTCACCTTGGACCAGGCCAGATTGGTTGCAAGTGTGTTCCGCGGATGAATTCATCAATTCTGTTTCTGATATATGTTGTTTTTGGTAGCAATGATAGCAATGGAGCATTAGTCTTTGATGTTTCGTGGCAGGCTGCAGACAAGATGCAGAGCACTTTGTCAGGCCAGCCTCGAGTCCAACAGCTATTCATTCAACCAGTCAGTGAATTCTTTCGGAGGTGCTTTGCGGCAGCAGAAGCGTGGCTCTGCTAGTGGTCGAGGCCTGGTAGCTTTCTCAATGCTATTATTATGTGGGTTTTTGTTTCCTGGCATTTCTGCGTGCAGGTACTTGCAGTAATGATGTCGAAGCCCCAGAAGGCTCTGCTTTGCCTCCTCCGTCTCGGTTGTCTCACTTGAGGAGATGTTATGGCAAGGCTGCCCGCCTTGTAGTTACAGTGTGTTTGGCACAGCCGCTCAGTTGATGCAGCTCTGATGCAAGCTTGTTGTGGGGTGACCGCCCGCGATCATCCCAAGTTCAATTTTAATTTTGACATTGGATGAATGTCTGGCGCAGCTTGGAGTGATGATTCACTATCAGATTGTTGTGTCAATATTGTCGTAATGCTTTCCTTTGTGGCTACTGTCCAATGGCAATGGTGCATGCTGGCAGCTTAATTAATTTGTTTGAGAGAATCTCATGTGAACGTGCAGTCTTTCAGTTCATGGATCGTCCATTGATATATTCTTGATTGTGGTGGCGATTGATTACATCATGTGCCATCAAAATATGGAGTAGTCACTAAATGTTGCTTGTCATAGTGGCTGGCGTAGTTGCGGTGGTGCATGTCAATCTCTGAATGAACTGGTGAGCAAAGAGTTCATGCACTGCCCTCAGTTTTTGGTTTTGGTTCTCCAAAAACGGCTGTTGCTAAATAATTTGCTGGAGACATCATATATATTATATAGGGTGGAACATTACGTTGAACGCACATCCACAGCGTTATGATTCATGACAAGAAGCGGGCTGACGAAGAAATGCGAGAAGCGAATAATAGACATGATAATCAATGAGTCATGAGCTCCTGGAAGTTAGGTTCAACGGAGCTCAGCCAGAACTGTTTCGACAGGAAGCGTCTAAAAATGTTTGGTTTGCGCCATGTCTGTGGCGTGGTTGTGCTGGGTAATGCGTCTGGGTTTTGGTTGCGGGGCTCATGTTTAAGGAGATGCTTGTTGTATGTGTACTGTTGTGATTGCGTGTTGCATCAACGGCTCAGCTGGGACAGAGAATGGCGCCAAGTGAAAAAGTTAGTTAGTTCATGGCCAATACTGAAAAGCGTGGTTGAATGGTTGCCCATGGCTGAAGTTTTTTTTTCAACTACTAATATAATATTTAATTTGTGTATGACAAAAAGATGGTCAATGAACTTCAATAATATGGACAACACAAGGGCCACAAGGGTTTCAATAATTTTATTCCCTGTCCTGCGTCCCATGTCTGACAGCGAAGATTGCCAGCCACCACCAGCCAAACGGCCAAAACTTGAGATTACAGACCTTTCTGACGATGAGCCAGGTGTTGCAGTAGTTTCAATTCCTGTGGCGTCAGAGCCTCCTTGTAGTCGACAGTTTGAAGTCCGTGAACGCCAGCCCCCACAACACGCTGCTGATGAGAGGGCGCGTGTTTCTCATGTAGTTGGAACCGTTTGTACTTGCGCACGAAGGCGTCAAAAATTTGCAATGAGCTGCAACAGGCAGTTCAAAGGTGATGTCCATCAGTTGACTGTGTTGCGGCTGGAGCTTCGCAAACTCGACCAGCACGACATGGACTCAAAGGCGGGGGTTTGTCTTGTGGTTGCGTTCTTTCATTTCTTTTGATTTGAAATAGTAGTCCTCTTTTCATGCCGTTTCTTTGAATAATTGTCAGTTCCCTTTTTATGTGACTGAGGTGGTGGAGATGCTGAAGGTTCCAGTGAATGGGTCCACCCGGAAGGACCAGGCATTGCTGGGGAGAGCAGTCTGCCAACATAGTTTTCGCCAGCTTTTGGGCATTGGCCCCAAGAGGTTTGAACGATTGAAAAGATGTGCTCTGACAGATTGCCCACTCCCAGTGGACGGGAGGCAAAGGCCCCGGAGACACGATGGAACAAATCATGAATCAGTCCGGAAACGGGGGTTGATCACAGATTTCTTAGAAGAGATCTACAATAGCATGAGTGAGCCGATGCCAGAAGCTTCGGACCAAGGGCAGGTTGAAGCAGAGCAAGGAGATCATTATGTGATGCCCAAGATGAAGTTTCGGCGCGACCGTGGCAAAAACCCTGGCAAACGACTCAGAGACATGACAGTCAAGACCTGCACGTTGAAGGACACACCTGTCCGTTTGCTTCCGCCAGGCAGTTTTTCAGAGTATTTGGAGATGTTGCAGGCAAAACACCCAGGAGAGAAATTTTCTCTCAAGCTGTTTTGCACAGTTCCTTGTCTGTGAGTTTTCGTTCGAACGTGATCATCATGTCAGAGATCACTCAGTGTGACAGATGCGCCGCCCAACATAATACTTGAGGTTTGGGGTTCCAACTTCACCAAGATGGCGATCCGACGCTCCTCACAACATGCCTCGTGCAGCACCTGCTGCCGCCACAAGATGATCCTGAAGCGACTTGGTGCTGACAAACGCGCCAGGGCCATGCAGATGCAGGAATACCAACGGCATCTTCACCGGACCTACCAGGACCGGGTGCGCTACTGGCTGACTCGGTCTCAGTCCCGACTTGGTATTCAGCCATCTGGAATATCCACATTGACATTGATTTGTGATGGCATGGATAAATCTAAGTACCGTTATCCACGGTCGGCCGTGTGCAACTCGAAAGAGTTTAGTGGCCTGGTAAGGCCGGCTCTGGACGTTACTGCGGTCATTTGCCATGGCCACAATGTAGTGCTTGCTTGCTCTGAACCGTTTGTTCAGAAAGGTTCTTCCTGGACCACTGAATTGGTGGCCCACAGCATAGACAAGGTGGCTCAGAAAACAGATGTCCGCGGTTGCGAAATTCAGCTACAAATGGACAATTGTGGCCGCGAAAATAAAAATAACAGCCTGTGTCGGCTGGCTGGAATTTTGACTGGATCCGGCCGCTGCTACCGGATGCAGTTAAACTTTTTGGAATCTGGACACTCCCACGAGGACATTGATCAATATTTTAGCAGCCTCTCCAATTTGATTGAGAGCAGGCGCGAGATCCACACCCCTGATCAGTTTGTTGCGGTCTTGGACCGGTTCATGCAGGATGCGTCAATTCGTCCCCATGAAGAGTCTCGATTTGTGTACAAAGTCGATGCAGTCCGGGATTGGAAACTTGGACCCAGAAGCGATGTTGACAGCATGACATGTATTTATGTTCCTCTGCATGTCTGAATAATTCAGAAATTCAGTGAGTGTCATTGGTTGTCAGGAAAACGTATCTTCACCTAGCTTGTGAAGGGAACCACTTGACTGGCATTGGTGGCCCTTCTGCGCCACATGTCTTTGCGTTTGATCGACGGCAGAATCTTCCAGGCTCGTTTATTTTGAAAAGTTTGCAATCAGTTTACTTGACCCGTTGATACTTCCTTCCTTCCAGCCCATTTGCCTCTGGCTTTCAATTTCGCCATGACCCAGGTTTCGAGGACAATTCCGGGGTGAAGACCAAGTTTTGGGGGACCCGTCATGGTGCGAATGTGCCACAACCCACTGACGTCATCATGAGGACCAAATTCAATTTGTTATTCTGGGCGTTGGCTGCCACCTGCGTCGTGTGTTCAGAACTGTTGGGGTTCGATGGGAGACGGAAAAAAACAAACAAACAAAATCTTGTGTTGTGTTTTTTTGATGGCTATTTATTCTTTTTGTTGAAGGTGGAGTTGGGCCATGTGGGGTTTATGTTGGGGGCCATGTTGGTGGGGGGGCCTATGGCTCTCCACCTTCAACAAAAAGACATTGACCGAAAAGTAGATGGCTCAACTCAAAAAAACAAAATACTACCCATAAGATGGCACCGTGCGGTGAGAAAGAAAACAGCGCTATTTTAGCTGAAACATAAAATGTTTGGCCCTTGTTGGGTCATTTTAGGGCTATGTTGGCGGGCAATTTGGGGTTCTTTTTGGTGGCTTCCCGGGTGTAAAATTTCAATCCCAACGGACGCATGGTTCCGTTGAGGTTGAATTTTGAGTCGGTTTCGTGCTTATGCTGGGCCATTTGGAGGCTATGTTGGGCCTCTGTTGGGGCATCTTGAGTCCTATAAAAAACCCGCGTAAAATTTGATTATTTTACGCGGGTTTTTTGGGCGCATTTTGAAGCCTTCTTGGGCCTTCCGAGTGTCATTTGGACGCTATGTTGGGCCTCTGTTGGGCCATTTTAGGGCTATGTTGGACTCTGTCGGCGGCTTCCGGGCCTAAAAATTCAACCCCAACCGAAGCATGGTTCGGTTGGGGTTGAATTTTTGGCTGGTTTTAGGCTTATGTTTGGCTGGGCCATTTGGAGGCTATGTTGGGACTTTGCTGGGCCATCTTGAGGCCATGTGTGGGCATTCCCAGCCCGATTTTGGCAAATGAGTGGGAGTTTGCGCCTATGCCTTAAAGGCGGCTTGATGTTCAGAAAAAACTATGGGGAAAAACCAGCGCAGAAGATTGCAAAAAACAGGTCCTTTTTAGGGACATACATGGCGCAACTGCGCTGTTTTGAATGGGAGTTGAGCCATCTATCCCCCGCATTTTGCATTTGACATAGATGGCGCAACTCAAGATTCTGAGCCATCTACTTTGACATCAGAGCATTTTTTTGTTGGAAGATTTTTTGACGGCTATTAGGAGGCCATGCTGGGCCATGTTGGGGCATGTGGGGGGCCTCTGGGGCTCCATGGGAGACGGGAAAAAAATCCAACAAACAATTTTTTGTTGGGATTTTTTTGATGGCTATTTGGAGGCCATGTTGGGCCATGCAGGGATCATGTTTGGCTCATGTTGGATTAAAAACGTTTCCAGACACCTCGTGAACCTTTATACAGAATCATGCTTTTTTTGGAGTTTCTCATTCCTGTTTGTGCTCATTTTGAATAGGACCAAGCAGTGGATGAGTGATGAGTCCTGGCAAGATGCTGTTCTTTACTTGCCTGGCAATCTCTGCGATGAATTTGCGTCCCGGGGCATTGTTCCAGATGGTGGCTTGACTGTAGTTTTTCTTGAGTTGGCTGGAATTTAGTTTGGAAGAAACACCATCCATAGGCATGACCGATCAGGTGAGAGTCTGTTGGTCTCAGTGTCTAGGACCAAACCAACCAACAATTGGCGCTGTCAACAGCACTTGCCGCAACTGCAACCACGACTGACTATAATTACCTAACAATCAAATCAACGACATGTAGCTCACAGCACACGACACCATCCACGACAACACAGACCACAGTCCAGAAGAAACAAGCGAACAACAGCAGCAAGACTTAACCCACAACATGTGACACACCATCCACAACAACACAAAAACACACACACAGCACAAGAAACAACGAAAGACGAGCACCAACAAAAAAGAAGAAGCAACAACGGTTAAACAAGAAGCAAAGACCCCCGAACAACTAAGAACGAAACAAGAAACATCAAACAAAAACTATGAAACAACAAGCCACCAAACAACAACATCAAAACAACAACAACAACAACACCACCACCACCACCACCAACAACAACAACAACACCAGCAGCAACAACAACAAGAACAACCACCAACCAACAACCAACAACCAATAGCCAACAACCAACAACCAGCAACCAACAACCAGCAACCACCAACCAACAACAATTCACCAACAACCAACCACCAACCACCAACAACCAACAACCACCACCAACAACAAGCAACAACAACGACAACAGCGAGAACAACAACAAGAACAACAACGAGAACAACAACGAGAAGAACAACAAACAAAAACCAACAACAAACATCAACAAACAACAGACAAAACAACAACATCAATCAACAACATCAATCAATAACATCAATCAACGACAGACAAAACAACAACAACAACAACAACCACAACAACAACAACAACCACCACCACCACCACCACCACCACAACCAACAACCAACAACCAACAACCAACAACCAACAACCAACAACCAACAACCAACCACCAACCACCAACCACCAACCACCAACAACCAACAACCAACAACCAACAACCAACAACCACCACCCACCACCAACAAGCAACAACAACGACAACAACGACAACAACAACAAGAACAACAACGGGAACAACAACGAGAACAACAACAAACATCAACCAACAACAAACATCAACAAACAACAGACAAAACAACAACATCAATCAACAACATCAATCAATAACATCAATTAACAACATCAATCAACAACTGACAAAACAACAACAACAACAACAACAGCAACAACAACAACACCAGCAACAACAACAACAACAACAAGAGCACAAGAAGAATCACGAAAACAATAATAATAATAAACAAAAGAGGAATAGGAGCAACGCACAGCAACCTTGACCGCAACCACAACCACCATGATGACCATCACAGAAAAACATGTGCTCCAACTGTGTGATGACGCTGCACCATACAGGGATTAGACGTGTCAGTTTTGATTTCCAAACTTTATTTCTTTTTGTTTGTGTGTTGCGCAGTCCGGGTGGATGATCGCGACGTGGACGCCAAGTCGCAGGAGAATTGGATCAAATATGCAGCCTTGATGAGACCTTTGTTTGCAACCAGAGCGTCGTGTAGGGCCCACCAGGTTACAAGTTTCATGATATCATGGGTTCCTTGTGTATTTGCGTGACAACTGTGGTGAGTCGTTTTCGCTTTCTGATCAACTGTTTGCAACAAGGAGAGCCACCTTTTTGTATGGATGAAGCAGCTTCACATTTAGAGAAGCTGGCCAACAACCAGATTCCTCGCACTCCATGCCTGTCAGTGGGCTATTGCATTCTGGCACCAGGCCCTGTGGTGGGGCCTGGGGTTCCTGGAATTTCAGCCCGTGGACAATGCTTGAACCCAGCAGCTTTGATTCAATTTAATCTGTCAATAAGTTGAGTGAACCAACCGTGCAACTGATCCACTCATGGCTGTTTTTTTTTGCGCGAGAAAGCCACATCGTAATAATAAATGCATTGTGTTGGTTTGAGATTAATTCTTGTCCTCACTTGTCCAGTGTTCCCATCATTGCCGAACTTGTTTTTTGTGTGTTTGGTCGTGGTTTCCGAACTGTCTCAGCTCTCATTGTGACAGTGTGCATTGAATCCCTTGCGTTTATGTGTTTGTTTGTGACTGCTCAGAGTGTGGCTTTCTATTGTATGTCCTTACCCTTGACCTTTGATGACAGTTAGCCTTTTCTGGTTATGATCCAAATCACTAACCTTTTGGTGTTATTTTCGCACTCAGTCCTGTATCAAGTTGGCATTTGGAATTTCATGTTTGATTTGACACGGCAAATCCGAGGTTCCAAATGATGTTGCTATGAGATACGAAAAGCTAGATGGTCGTGAGATGCTTCGATATGTTGGGAAGCGACGGCAGCAATGCATCTACAATGCTGCAGTCAAGCTTTGGAGCCGCGGTATTGCTTGGGATGCGGCTCTGGACATGAGTACCCAATCCTTTGATGCTGCGATGCAGCTTTGACCAGCTTGGTGTCATGGTCCGACTTGACACAGTGAGCTGTTTTTTTTTGCCAGTCTTGCTGTCACAAAATCTGATGGTAGAAATGGTCAGCTCTGCGCAAAATGGAGTCTAAATTGGAAAGTGATTTACAGCCTGGTGTCAATGGCCACCAGCTCAAAATGTTACTTGTTAAGCTATCGTGTCCCATAACCAAGGGCCAATGTTGTTAAAAATGGTTCCGCACTAGGCAACACCAAGCAGTTTCAGCTGGATGTCAATGACAGCCAGCTGAAAATTTGTATGTCTAGTGGGAGGGCCTTTGTGCCAATTTGTTTGATTTGAAGCGTGGGTTTTGTGACAGCTCACTTCAGGAGTTGTGCGTGGTATATCAAAGCATATCATGGCAGCAGTTTGTGCCGGATGTCATCCACATCCGGCACAAAACCAGTTTTTGAATTTTCTGGCAACTAACTTCTGAGTTTGTGTGTGATCGATTTGTGCCGGATGTCATCCACATCCGGCACAAAACCTGTTTTTGGATTTTCTGGCAACTAACTTCTGAGTTTGTGTGTGATCGATTTGTGCCGGATGTCATCCACATCCGGCACAAAGTCCATATCGAACAAATTCTGGCACAAAATCCACCCCAGTTTGTTCCAATGGTTTTGTGCATTTGTTATTTTTCTTCTTTTGGAAAATTGATACGATGCATGTTTAGTTAGAAAAAAAAATAACGCACACGGAAGTAAACAAAAACAAATGGATGTGTGCCGAAGTTCCTCCAGTCCCAGTGCCAAATCCATAGCGTGGAACGCAAATCGCGCTGGAATGTTATGTAGGGGTGATTTTTAGAAAAAAAATTGGGTGCGGCATGGACATTTAGGGGCCTACGTTTTGAAAAGAATGAAAATGACATACTGTGTGCAAAGTAAAACCTTTTTTCAGTTTGTGCCTGATGTCGTCCACATTTGGCACAAAATCCATGCCATAGAACGTAAATTGCGCTGGAGTGTTATGTAGGGGTGTTTTTTTGAAAAAAATTGGGTGCGGCATGGACATTTAGGGGCCTACGTTGTGAAAATAATGAAAATGACATACTACGTGCAAAGTAAAACCTTTTTTCAGTTTGTGCCTGATGTCGTCCACATTTGGCACAAAATCCATGCCATAGAACGCAAAATTGCGCTGGAGTGTTATGTAGGGGTGATTTTTGGAAAAAAAATTGGGTGCGGCATGGACATTTAGGGGCCTACTGTTTTGAACAAATGAAAATGCAATTACTGTGTGCAAAGTAAAAACTTTTTTCAGTTTGTGCCTGATGTCGTCCACATTTGGCACAAAATCTATACCATAGAACGCAAATTGCGCTGGAGTGTTATCTAGGGGTGTTTTTTTTGAAAAAAAATAGGTGCGGCATGGACATTTAGGGGCCTACGTTTTGAAAAGAATGAAAATGACATACTGTGTGCAAAGTAAAACATTTTTTCAGTTTGTGCCTGATGTCGTCCACATCTGGCACAAAATCCATACCTTAATAACTTTCAACGTTTTTTTTGAAGGCGTGCCCAGTGGAAACATATGATGGCACAAAAATGTTTCAAAACAAATTCCTTTGGCATAATTTCTTTCACACAGTGTGTTGTCTGTTCAAAGGTGGTTTCTTCGATCGTGCGCTCCTGGAGCATTGTCTGTAATGATGGCCTTTTTTATGCATCAAATTTTCAAAGCATGATCTTTTCTGTTTTTTTCTTTAAAGAGTCGCGCAATTCCAGAAGCATGCAACGTAGGAGCCGTTTGATATTTGAAACGGCGCTGTTCGGAAGAAATTGAGCTCAAACCCAAATTGGTTGTTATCTTTTCTTTGGAGAGTGATGTTCCTGGCAATTGGTCAGCTCAATTTTTTTCCTCAGTCACTGTGAGCCTGGATTACAGGCTTTGCACATTGAGAACAAAGTCCGGTATGCGTGAAAAAAGCTTGGCGACTGACCAAGAGTTCTTTCCTTTTTTTTCGCTTGGACATCACTGCAGATGGGGCTACTAGGTGTCATGCAGAACAAACCCTCATGCCAGGTGTCATTGCGATCTTTTCTCTCCCAGGCTGAAGCACAGCTCTAATTCGAACTTGGCGTACATTATGCAGCCAGCATTTGGTCAGAGATAAATCCATTGCTGCTTGCTATTTGTCTACTATATTTGCTTTTGAGAATGAATGTGACAGTCAGTATTGCTTTTGTTTTGTCTTGAAGCAGGGCCACCACAGGCGTGTGATCTAGTTGACATTGACATGTCGCTAGCAATTTCAATTCGAGTTGAACCATGGGCCCAGCGTCGAAACGGAAATCATCAGCCGGTGAGGGAGGTTCTGCCGTGAAGGTGAAAAAGGTGAAAGATGAACCGCTGATGGATCGTGAGAAGATGACTGAGTCATGCAAGTCTGCGACAGCTCTCTTTCGAAACTGGTTGACACTTGGACTGATCATATCATACTGACTGACAGCCTGTCCATTTGCCATGTCACGCTAACCTTCAAAGTTCAGAGCTTTCGCCTGATGCTGGACTAAGGAGTGCAACCTTGGAGACACACAAAACCTTGGATGCCTTCTATGATTCTACCTTCGGAACCAAGGATTGGGCTTTAAGCTTTAGTGTAGGAATAGTTTTGTCATGCTACATTGATTGCATCAGGAGAAAGTCTGTGAGTTCCTGAGCTGGATTGACGAAACTTTCCCACCAGAGTCTTCTGTGCCAGGCTCTCAAGTC
This sequence comes from Cladocopium goreaui, assembly GCA_947184155.2. NCBI lineage: Eukaryota > Dinophyceae > Suessiales > Symbiodiniaceae > Cladocopium > Cladocopium goreaui. The sequence continues at coordinate 54,137 of CAMXCT020000375.1, read as the reverse complement.
TGTTGCTTCAGATTCACTGGGGGAAATTGTTGGTTCATTGCAGTCTTATGTCTTCCAAGGTCCTATGCAGGCCCTGCCGATTTGAACAGGAAAGGCCCAATTTGCCTGAGACCATGGCAATTGCCTTGGGTCCCAGAATGTGGGCTCAAGGGCGTGGCAGAGCCGGCCACCAGTCAGCGTTTTATTTTGAGGTTTCATTTGATGACAGCTGCGCATTGGGAAGTCCCAGTAACAACCAGTTTCATTGTGTGGCGCCATGAGCAGCTTCACCTTTATGCTGAGGATACTGTCAAGGAAGTTGGCGAGCTCATCATCGTCCACGGGTCCAAACCTCTGCTGTCGCCAGACTGGTTCAGTAACTTTGAAATTGGATATGTGCGGCCCGCCCAGGATGAAGACAGATGCCGACCAAGGAGGCACAGAGCGCATCACTGTGTCATCCCTTCGTCCGCAGTATAAAGCAACCCCCCGTCATGACATCGCTTTGGATGATTTGACAACTGACAACATGGAAGCGCAAAGACGGCTTGTGCAGCCCCATGGTGTGTTCATCGTCAAGGGCTGGACCCGGATGCTTTCCCGCTACACAGTGATGGCAGCTGCCCGTGACGTCCCGCACTTGTTGAAGGCTGGACACATTTACAATCATGAATTTGCTGCGTTGCGCCATGTCTGTCACTGTATGGGCCTTTGGATGTTGTCAAATTTAATGTGCATTGGTTCCCGGATTCTTAGTCTTGTGCAGGAACTCCTAGGGCAGATGATTCAACAGCCTCTTGCCAGAACACGTTGATTTGACTGGAGTTGTGTTTCGCACTGGAATACTATTAAAGATAAGCAACGAGCCCAGGACTTTCTGCACAATCTATGCTGCTGTTGCAGTTCCGCCGGGAGAGGATCCACAGGGGCTTGTCACGTTGCACCGCAGTGCTTTGGATTTCAGATACGGTCACTATGTCTTTTTTAGCTTTTACTGCTGGATGTAGCTGTATGAGTGCATTGCTTCAAGTTTTTTTGTTCGAAACTAAGGTGCGACCATGCAGGCCACAGTCAGACGCCGACCAAATTGTTTCAACCTCTTGTTCCAGATGGAACTCCTGAGGAAGATGGGATGCGACCCAAGTGCAGAGGCTTCCTAAACGTTTGTGATGTTGCAGTATTATTATTGTGGTGCAAAAACTTGAAGATCGCTGGTTTTCATTTGACAGATTCCATGTGCTTGGCTTGTACTTTGAGGTGGGTCTGTGGGACACGGCTGGTCAGCTTGCCAGTGCCTACAAGTTGGGCCGGGCAGAATCCAATGCTGCTATCAATCTGCTTAACCATATAGATGCTTTAGCCGTCGATGGGCTGACGTCTCTGGTGAAGTTCTTTGACTTATATTAATGGCTGATGTGCAAAGTAATTCGATTGTCGTTTTAACCACTGTAACTGTAAACTTCTTATTTTTCCATGGGGTCAGCTCATTGCAGGCAATGGACCATGATCAAGTTCATCACACACGAAGCTATAGCAAGTGGTTGCTTCAACAGGGAGCACTGTGCGGCTACAGGTTCCATGGCAGGTTGGGAGGATCCTTTGTCCAACTCGGACGCCCTCCTACAGCTCGTCTTGGGTCGCATGGACTCAGATTTTGCTGCGCTTCATCACAAGATGCGCAAACCCTACACATCCAGAGAAATTGATGCTTTGATTGAATTTAAGACTAAGAGACTTATGTCGCAAATTTTCTGTAGTAAATTTGTGTCCATGTTCCGAAGCCAGCCGTTCAGGACTCCCTGCAACGTTGCGCTGGGGCCTACTTGGCTTGCAGCCAGGAATTCAGAAAGAAGTACCCTGCAGAGTTTTGTCAACAGCAAGAAGCTGATATCCACAAAGCGTCGCTGGCTTGAAACTGACAGGTAAATGTGCAGGTAAGGTTCACGCACAGTAATGAACACATATTAGGTACAAAGTTCGGTGCCAAAGGTGGGTTACAAGTACTAGGTATTAGGGCCGGTTGATGCTGCAAATGGGTGACTCGAGGTTTATGATGAAACATGCAGACTCCGAACTTCTTGCCCTCATAGAGGAAACTTCTCCTCCAGTTGACCTCAACCGGGTGTCCATTTTCCGGACAGCTATTCGCAGGCATGAAAAACAGGCCAGGGATAATAATAATTGGATGGATGGTGTCTTGTCAGACCGCGTTGAATTGAAGACTGAAGAGACATCATTTTTAAACTTAGCAGGTCGCAGACGAGCGAGAGAAGGCGGACGAAGAGACTCTTTGCTTCATATTCATATTGCTGTTAGTTGCGATGTTTCTCTGACTTTGTGGGTAATGCTGCAGCATTTTTGTGTTTGCCACGGGGGTTCATGGAGTCTGGGAGACAGAAACAGCATTCAACCAAAACATTTTTTGTTGGATGTGTTTTTTGATTTCCATTGCATGTTGATTGCCATGTGGGACACATGCGTTATTCTGGGCGTTGGCTGCCATGTTCCATGGCGGTCTCTGGGAGACGGAAAAAACCTTCAACAGAAATAATATCTTTTGTTGGAAGTTCTTTAATTTGATGGCTATTTGGAGCCCATGTTGGTCATGCGGGGCTCATGTTGTGGCAGGTGGGGGCCTTTTTGGCTCATGTTGGCTTAAAAATGCTTCAAAATATTTTGTGAACCTTTATAGTCCTTCTTAGTTGGTAGATGTAGTGCCCAGACCTTGCCGTCGTTTCAAGGATTGCAAATCAAATGGCGTTGGCTGGCCAGAAGAAGACCGAGCGTGAGGCTAAGGATGATTGTGAAGCCTTGAAAGAATTCTTGGGACGGGCCCAAGATCATGCCAACCGACAAGTGCCTTGTTTGAAAATTCAAGGCGTTTAACTTTTAAAGTTAGTGTTTCTGCGCAATCCTCCATTTCCTCCTTTTTCCTCCCTGTTCTGATTCTAAACATGATGTGTGCGATTTGCCAAGGGAGCGCTGGACTTGTCATACCTTGCAAGAAGGTATGAGAAAGGCAAGCAGTGGCAGGAATCTTTCATGGCTACGCACCATCGATATACGGAGATGCGATCGCTGAGTGACTGCCACGCAAGTTTGGCAGCCTTCCAAAACCAGGGTCAGGGAGAAGGCGAACGCAATCCCAACCCGTTGCCCAATAGCAAATAATGTTCAAAGGAAGTCATGCTGCATGATGCAGTTTTTATTATGTTTCTAGTCCGTGCATTTTCTTGGATTCAAGTGCCTGCGATATTCATGGTCCAGCGCCCTTTTAACATCCAAACAGCTCTATGGCTCTATGTGATCACTTTATTGAAAACGTAGCGGGAAAGCATGTTTCCCTCCTCTCTGCCGGGTTGGCCTCTGGAGTTGTTTGAACAAGTCTTGCAGTTCCATCACCACCAGGACTATAGTTGCTGCTCTTGGCGTTACTATTATAATAATAATACATTTAACAACAGCCAACAACAATAACAGCAATAACAACAATAACAACAATAACAACAATAACAAGAATATCAACAATAACAACAACAACAACAATAACAACAATAACAACAATAACAAGAATATCAACAATAACAACAACAACTACTACTACTACTACTACTACTACTACTACTTCGACTACTACTGCTTCTACTTCTACTTCTACTTCTACTACTACTACTACTACTAATACTATATACTACTATATACTACTATATACTACTATATACTACTATATACTACTATATACTACTATAAACTACTATATACTACTATATACTACTACTACTACTACTACTGCTACTACTACTACTACTACTACTAACTACTAACTACTAACTACTAACTACTAACTACTAACTACTAACTACTAACTACTAACTACTAACTACTAACTACTAACTACTACTACTACTACTACTACTACTCCTACTACTCCTACTACTCCTACTACTCCTGCTACTCCTGCTACTCCTGCTACTCCTGCTACTCCTGCTACTCCTGCTACTCCTACTACTCCTACTACTACTACTCCTACTACTCCTACTACTCCTACTACCTACTACTCCTACTACTCCTACTACTGTAAGTTTGTGGTGCATGATGGTACTATTATACTGTTTTATGGTTTGGAACGTTAATGACTGATTGCGTTGAACCGTTACTGTATTACTTCATGATTCGCAGAAGAGCAGACAGAGCCCGTTGTCAAAAAGCTTTGATCCCTGATCTGTAGCGTGCGGCGCTGGAATGTTACTTATTTTCCATTTGCAACTTAATGGAGGCACGATCCAAAAAAATTGCGCACGGCTTTTGACACTGCAATGTCGCGTTCACAACCCATGGGCCATCATCATATGAGCAGATCACTTTGAACATCGTCATGTTTTGAGGGTCACTGTCCTCATCATGGATTTCAGCGTTTGGCCGAATCGTGACTTGGTGTTTTTGTTTGGCGCCACAGAATCAAGGGTTAGATTTAGTTAGACATGACGTGTAACCGCGCTTACTTCACTGACTGGTAGGTAGTCTTCTGGTGGATGAAGCTTCTGACGTGTCGAAGTCTGTGGCAAACGCCAACCCAAATGCCGCCGTGTTCACTCTTTTGCCACAGTACCACACATCGACGGACCTGGCTTCCGTTGTTGCTCACCGGAGAACCATCGAGGACAAGTTGATGGGGACCCTTGGATGTGAAAATAATCGATTGATTTTTTGCTCTTTGAGCTTGGCCATTAAAGGTGGTTCGCATCTCATGATTATTTTTGCCCTTCGCTCAGAACGCTCGAGTTGAATGAAGTGACCGTGCACTTCAAAGACACTGGGCACGGAGGAGACAAACGGAAACGTTACCAGCCATGTTTCTAGCTTGCAAACAGCATTTCTTTGGCGCTGTGTGGAACGCCTGTCAGTTAGCAGTTTGGCCAGGGCATTGAGTGTGACTGTGATGGTTCAATTATGTTTTTGTTTCGCGGACTCACTGATTGAGTGTCAGGCTACTTGGGAGGTTCATCCCTGCACAAGAACAATTTCCTTTTTTCCAAGAGCAGTGCCATGATCGGTGGTTTGGGCCCTGTGTCACGAGCTCGAGTGATGGACCTGTGGTCTGATGATCCTGAGAAGCAGCCATCAGCTCCGCAACGTGTTCCTTGTTGTAAAGTAGTTGACACTCATCACCGTCGTGAGTCTCTGCAAACATCAAACAATTCAATTCAATTTGAATTTTTTGAATTTTGATTCGTTTGCTGTAAGGTTCAACAACGTGGGGTCGATGGAACAAGAGAAATTTTGACCCTCTTGGTGGACAAGTTGGAATTGACTGAGGGGACTCCAGTGTACGTAGCAGACCTCACCATCAACAGGCTGTTTCTTTCAAAGCTTGACAATAATTGCCCGCTGAAGGTTGCGTTTTGTTTTCTGATTCGCTCACCTCATCGTTCTTAAGACTTCTGCCAGGTCTGATGAATGGGGCAGGGCGGTCTGGTCTCTCCAGAACAAGTTCCTGGAATCCGGCAAAGGTCTTGACTGGCGTTTTGTTGCTTTCCACGACCCACAGGATGATGATTCAACTTACAGCCTGGATTGGATCCGGAAATACATGAGCGGCGTCATGATGGAGGCGCAAAATTTGTTTTTGGACCAGAGTGAATTGGAGCACACCTTTGTTTTGTTATGTTTTGATTTTTAGTCGGCCTTTCACAGTAACTGTAACTGGAACATGATTTGGTCACTCATGACAGGAACATTGGGACAAGTGTTCGGCTGCTGGCCCCGCAACCCGGCCAAGTGAGAAGTTCCAAGAACAATGTCCTCCGCTCAAGGTCTTGGCTTTTGATGGCCACAAGTTGAAGCTGCTTGTTTGAAAAGATCATTGACAGGCTCAAAGTTTGGGCCTTGCTTTGATATACGCTTTGTCTATTATCTTGTACGTCATGATGATTCATGCTCTGTTCTTCCTACTAGTAGCGGGTCAGTGCCAGTCAGGTTGCCGGCATCGGTTGAGAGCGCATTGGGGTGTGTGAAGGGGAAGGAGATGCAGCAGATGATTGAACGTGTCAACAACGAGAACAACATGGAACTGCTGAATGCAAACTCACGCAAGTCAGGCAATGCTGCAAGAGGTCCGTTCAAAGATGCAGGAGACATAGCAATAGGAACCAATGTCTTATGTGATGTTCGTGGTTGGCATTGACTGGTGGCCATCATCCGTATTAGAATTGAATTGATGACAGAGTCATTGTTTGAATATCTGTCGCTCCTGTAAATTCTTGGCAGGAGGTGGCAAGCAGGTTCGCACGCAGTGCCGCCCAGTGTTCAGCCAACCGGATGATGCCCCGATCAACCCTCACAGGGCAGTTGACCCATCAGTAATTTTGACCTTGGATGAATTCGAGACACAGAAAACGATTCTTGTCTTTGCAGAGAGTGACCGTGGAATTATGGGAAATCACAAGCTGTGACAGGATTCACTTCTTTTGGGCATGGGGTCAGGACATGACTTTAAGGTCAAAAGCCAAGAGCTTTGTTGGAAGCAACAAGGTCAAATTAGTGCTGACGGACGAATCGGAGCTGTGGCTGCAGAACGCATCAGACCAGCCAGTGGAACTGGGTCCATGCGAAATTTTCGGCTTCAATGTTGGAGCATTCACTGAAAAGAAAGCAGGCAGTTGAAGTCAAAAACATTGAATTGTTCATCGATCAGATCATGATTTTGTCTCGGACTGAAACATTTCCTCCTCCTCCTCCTCATCACTGGCAGGCACAGCGAAAACCTTGAAGGAGAAGACCCTTGCTTTCATGTTGCAGCGAGACACAGACATGATTGTGTTAGTCTCTGGTCAGACTAAACAGTTGTGCTGCTTCTCTGATGTGGCTTGCCAAGCCGCTCAGAAGAGCGGTTTGACAGAGATGTCCATGGAAGATCACACAGTCACGCAGCTGATGAAGGACAGAAAAGTTTCACTTACTCTTGAGCGGCCATGGAGTAGGTGCCATGTCCTGTTTTTTTTGGCGAATTGAACGCGGGTTTCTTGGAGATAAGCATTGTGACAGGACGATGCGCCTGTCCCCTTCCGCTACACCATCGTTGGAAATCCCCGAGTGAGCGTGTTTGAGCCGAAGCAAGTGCCTGCAACCCACGATTGGTTGGACTTGCGCCCAACTGTGTTTGGAGCGTGCTATCTGGGGTTGCCAGGGGGCTTTTCGAAACTTCCAGCATCTCCAGTGGCCCAACAGGTCTGGGAGGTTTCTTGGCTTTAAATAGCTTTTGCTACATCATGGGCTGCCATTAGAAACATATGGCTGTTGTTTGATGGTTTGCAGGTTGGGTCAAAAATGTGCAGATAGCTCAGGTCATGACCGAGCATGCTTTGGTGCGCACAATCAAGCCCAAATGTTGGCTGACCTGCCAGCTCACCATCCCAGCGAGTTCCGCTGTGATGATCAGTGGCTGACCAGGCCACTTGAAATACACACAGCCGAGTGTTGTGCCAGGCTGCCATTTTCTGGAGCAGCATTTTTTTCCTTCGATTTGAAAATGAGTTCAAGCCAGGCTTCAGAGCATCCGTGGCAAAAAATTGTGGATTTGCTTGGGGCTTGTTTTCTGCATTCACTGAGAGTGTCTTGAATGGTCCTGTGTCAATCATTATTGGTCAGAGCGGGGTGATTGAAATGCCTTGCACGTTTTCCTCTGAAGGCTTTTGATTCAAAGTTCATGGGATCAGTGGCACTTGCAGCCATGCCTGTTAACGACGTCTTTGACTTGTCGGATGATGAGCCCACTGTGGTTCCCAACACCGGGTCCGGGGTTGACCCAGTGTCAGATGATGACCAGCCGTTGGTAGCAGATGCAGATGGCGCAGCTGCTGTCCCAAAGTCGTCCAAATCAGAACCTGGTGTCAAGGCTGGCCCTGCGGTTCCCAACACCGGGCCCAGCTCAGATGACAAGCCGTTGGCAGCAGATGCAGATGGCGCACCTGCTGAGCCAAAGTCCAAAGCCAAAGTCCAAAAGAAGGCCAAGGCTAAGGCCACTGGCAAGTCTAAGTTCAAGCCGGCGGCCTCAGAAGCCACGGCTTCAACCAAAAAAGGTGCTGCCAAGAAGGCTGCTGCTGCCAAAAAAAACAACAAGAAGGCCGCAAGCAGTGGGTCTGCTTCAAAGCCGTTGACCGCGGCAAAGTCTTCAGCCAAGGCCGCTGCCGGGAAAAAGAAGGCCAACGCCAAATCCAAAGCAGCGACAGCTCCGCTGCAGTCTGAGCTTGAGCAGGAAGGTGATGATTGCGCAGAAGTTCCGAAAGCTGCTAGCAAGCAGGAAGGTGATGATCGCGCAGAAGTTCCGAAAGCTGCTAGCAAAAACAAAGGCTTGAAGCGCCCTGCGGCTGTGAGCCGGCGGGATGGGCAGGGCAATTTGGGCGTGGTGCCAGAGGATGATTTGAAGAACCTGACGGTTGAGAAGTACCTGTATCATGCTGAGGAGAAGTGGGGCATCCGGCGAATCAATCACAGAACAAAGGAGCGCAATGAGTTGGCCACGGTGCGGCCCAGCCCAGTTTGATTCTGTTATTTACATCAGATCATCAGTGCCACTTTTAGAGTGCAGTTTGATTCTCCTCACCTGTCAGGTGAAGGATCCAGAAGGCAGAATCCCTTCGCAGAAGTTGATGGAGATCGCAGATGGGCTCTGAGATCGCTGTCATTGTTTTCATGATACAATGCAGTCCTGGTTTCAAGTTGCGCACCTGTCATGTTCAATAATTGTCGCCTAGGAGATCGTACGGCTCGAGGCAGCCAAAGGTGTGAGCAAACAAGATGTCAAAGCTTTGGCTGCCCATGGCTCAGGGTGACCTTTGGGGTAGTTTTTGTGGTCAGCCAGTGTCAGGTAGTAACTTAGCAGTTTTGTTTTGAAGCGATTGGTATCGAAATTAGATGTTTTCACACCCCTTCTGAGGTGACGTTGGTGGATGCTGCTGTTCGGGCAGCTTCTTCTGAAGTTGGGTTGGCTGCAGAGGCGCCTGAGCCAGCTGCTGCAGCACGTGAAGCAGCAGAAGGGGGCGAAGAGGAATGTCCTGAAGAGCATGATGCTATTATGGATGAGAGCAAAGATGTGGACTGAAAGCTTTCAATCGTTGTTTTTCAAAGACCCTGCCTGGGATCCACTGAGGGGTCGCCGTGGCTGATGTTGAATGAATGTTTCAGTCGGCTTGACAAGCGGACTTGAAAGAAGATGGCCTTGGCCATCATGAGGCCTCTTGAAACGTTTTGACTCGAACGCCGAACGGCTCACCAGCAGGAAAAAGTTGGGCCTGAGCCTTCATGGATTATTATTGTGAATTTGATTTTTGCAATCTGCCATGTCATGGAGGTTCTCCGATTGAAAACTTTGACAGCAGATCAGTATGAAGTTGATCACTTCACTATCACACTGAAAGCTTGACGACTTGTGGAAGGTGGTGTTTCATACAAACTGTCACTTTCAAAGTGCGCTCCCATGACTTTTATTTTCAGTTGCCTGTAGAAAGCACCCAAAAATCATTTCAAGTGGACGCAATATTTATTGAGCCATCAAACGGTGCCAGGGTTAATAATGGTTTGAAGCTAAATCCCACAATTGATTGGATCAGCTTGGGCCAAAATATTGCCGACTTCATGGCTGTTTTTTCTAGATTTCATTTTTCTATAGTAAGGGTTTGGTTTTAGATCATGGTGGCTGGTCTTAGATTTTATCAACGCGCGGCCTGCGGTGAATTTAAGCGTGCTTCGTAGTGCTAAACATGTTTGCGCGGTCCATGCCCAGATTTAATTTGCTTTGACAATTTGTCAATGGCTGGTGGTATTAGCGACTGCCAAACAGTAGTCGCTCCTTCATAGTACATGACTCATAATGACATGACTCCCATTAGGGCATCGCTGCCTTAGCGAGTGAACGTCGATGTCAGTGCGCCGAATTATGGTGCAAAAAAGGCATTGGCCGCATTGGATAGAGCTGGTGCAATGTGCGCTTGGCAGCGGAGCATTTGTGGTAATTTGCTGGAATACTGACAGCAGCCGCCGCTGTCATAATGATGAGTTTAGAGTTTCTGGCCCAATGCATCCCATGAGCATTTGTTTAATCTCATCGTGAGTTCATCACGATAAGAACTTATTATAAGATGGACCGGCACTTTGACTGCCAATTATTGTGGCCAATACACCATCATGGCAGTGCATTATCATGGCCTTCCTCATGGCCCCAGGAGTGCTGTCACATCATCATGAGCACTAAACACTTTCATGGCGGACACTCTTAGGAGTCCATGGAGCATCATTATATTATTATGATGATGCAATAAAATCACCCCAAGGCGAGCCAACCCCAGATCCAACAGCCAACCCCGAATAGGGAGAAAAAATCTTACCTGCAAAACTCAGTTTGAACTGTTGACCAAGCTGTTACACTGCGTTGTTTCGACTCTACACGGTTGCCACAATCTGTATTGCATGCATCAGAACCTTCCTCAGATTTTCGCCGAAACCATATCGCCGACAGTATTATGATTTTTGACATATTTTCGCCGAGATCATGTCGCCGACGAACTTTGGGTCTTTTTGGGAAACAATCGCCGAAACAATTTTTTGGATTTCAACATGCTGGTCAAAACTCTATGGAATCTGGTTAAGACTACGTTTGACAATATTGGATGCCCTACATCGTTTTCGAGACGTACCTCATGTGGCTCCTGTACTAATCTAACGATCTAGACTGGTTTGCATGTTTCAGGATTCAGTTCCTGCCGGATCATATAATGATCCTTTCTTGTCTAGTGTGTGTGTGGGGGGGTTGTCTCAAAATGAGGTGTCCTTTTTTCCTCTCAACGAACCCTTTTTGGAACCAAAAAAACACCTCGTTTTGAGACATATCCATGTATATACAATACATTTATTTTTTGACGTGTTTTTTTGTTTCTATCCTGTGTTGGTTTGTCCCATCCAAAATATATGGTTTTTGTTTTTCTTTTGTATGTAGTTTTGTCAGCATCATTTTATGATAAAATGTATCAAATCAAAAAATGTTTCATTGGAGATTGCAATATATATATATTTTTTTATACAAAAATAAAACGAAGTTTTTCCAAAAAAAGGTGCCAAAACAGGTTTTTCATATAAATAACCTATAAGAAAAAAAGGTTATTCATATAAATAACTGGATTTTTTTCGCGACTTAGCTGGTTCGCAGGGAATAAGCATAAACAACATACATAAGGGTTGAACCAAGTGCATCAACAGTGTGTCACCCTTCCTGAACCACGACGGGCCATGTGATTTTTTTGGGAGGTATTTTCACGGCATTATCACGTATCATTTGTGTGATCAATGCCTGGCCGGCGGCCATACTCAGTGGCTTCAATAGCTTCAGTAACTTCAAGTCATCCAACTTCATCCAACCCCTCAGCTCAGACATATGCTTTCATTTTCCCCGTGCTGTGACTGCATGTGCAGTGGTGCAACGCAGGATGCCAGGATGGCATCATTCCCCGATGTCCTTGTATCAAACAAGTCTCAAACCTTCCGCCTTTTGGCTTCAGGCTCAACTTTGGATGCCGACAATTTGACTTCCCGCTTCAAACTCATCACCTCCATCACCAGCATATCCTTTTTGTAGCCCTTGCATCTTTTGTAGGTCTGCTCGTCAAGAGCCTGCAACATGTCCTTCAGCTCTCCGACCTTCATCTTCTGGACCCTGGAACGTTCTTCTCGCTCCCAAGCCTGCATGTCTTCGACCTTCTGCATGGAATCGTGAGGGGGCTCAGCCTGACAAGACCCAATGGCTATAGCCAAGGCAATGCAAATTTTGACTTCTGAATTCTGAGTCCAAAAAACAATCACTTACTTTCTTTTGTCACTCACGACTCACTACCTATATATATACCCCTTAGTTGCTACTCGTGCCAATTTGAAAAATGCACTAGTAACGAACTGGTGGCACATGGCAAGTGGCTTTAGTTCTGAATCCATCGGCCAGCCTGAGCAGCCTCGTCATCTTCATTTTCAACGTCGTTGTCGCTCAAACTGGCGCCATCAAGGTCCTTGCTGGGGATAGTCGGTAGTTGGTGAGAAATCTTGGCGCTTGGCCCTTTTGAGATGTCAGATGGGCTCAGGAAAAGTTTCAGAGCCTCCAAAGACAGAATACACAAACAAACAGCTCAGCTGACAGCTATGACAGCCGTATGGTTTTGCAAGGGCTGCTGAAGTTTGGACTACGTACGCTGTCCTTGTCAAGATCGTCTTGCTCGCTTTCAGCCGCAGCATCCTGCGCAAGGTCGCCGCCACCATTGGGAACCTGCTGTTCCTTCTCATCAATCTGGGTTCGCGTAGGCTCGCCCGCCTTCTCGGGAGAAGCTCCCACAGGAGCAGCACCAACTGGGGCAACAGCGGAAAAAAATCATGACGACATGCATGTGTTCATGAACGAATCCGATGTGGCACCGGTATGTAGCACGGCACAAGGTCTGAAAATCTGAAGCCTATAAAAGGAAAGCTAACGACCGAAGACTGTATGGTATATACTATCTTGATTGAAGAAGTCCGAAAGAAGGAAAGAACCAAAGGAGGCCAGCCCCAGTGGAAATCACCCACTACATTGAACCCACACTGACTCACACAGTAGTGAGTACTCATGCTTGAAGTTGAAGACGACGGTGAACATGAAGATTGATATTCCCGCTTAACCAGCTGTTCCCAGTTCCCAGTGACAAACTCTGAAACAACTCAGATCAAAAACTCACATGTGAGGTCTTCTGTAAATACGTCCTTCCGGATTCGGAAACAAATCGATTTCACTATCTCAAGGATTCTCATGTCTCCGCCTTTAAAGTTCAATTCTTTCAGCCGGCATCAAACATGAAAAGCATTGAAGGTAGTCACCTTCAATCAAAAGCCTGCATACGTTGCAAGCGCGTGGCTCTTTCCATTCTTGTTCGCAGCATCATTGAAGGCGTGTTTTTCCTTGGCGCGTAGAGGTAGACAATAATATGTCCCACAGTTCTTGGCACTCCAACAATCGCAAACAATAACTTGTGCAAACCTGCAGGTCCTTAGACTCACTTTTTTACACATGTGACGGCTTGTAATGGTTTGTGAGCCGATTCACGGGCCACTGCTAATCTTTCCGCGTTTTTTCTAGTGTGGATCAATGGATCTAGCGCAGATCTACCGCCAGGACTGCGTTTAGCTTTCTTGTGAAGTTTTGAAAAGCCGTCGTTTTCACACATCTTCATAAGTCACTCTCCTGATGTTGGCAAGAAAAGAAATGGAAATGGCATTTCTACAAACAGCCCGGCCTTACACCTGACAGTACACTGTGTGTCAGGAAACATCTTCTTAGAAGCCTTGAGTTTCACTTTGATGATGGCAAAGAACATCGCAATAACTACACATACACGGATCCCAAAGTAGATGGCTCAACTCAAAAACCAAAATACCAATAATATGGCACCGCGCGGTGAGGAAGAAAACGGCGCTATTTTGGCTGGAACATAAAAAGAGTTACGCCATCTATGTCCATTAAATCAAATCCCATTCAAATGCCAGAAAATTTTTCGATGGGTTCAAAAATGAATTGCGCCATCTATGTCCCTTAAATCGCATTCAAATTCTTTCCGGTCATTTTCGCTTGCTTACATTCTCTACACCATTGCCCAAAAACGCCCATTTACAGACCCCGGGGGGGGACGGGGGATGTGCAAATGGGGGTTTAAGTTTTTCTTTGGGGGAATTCATTAGCTCCGTTGAGGGTTGTCGGGAGGTATGAGGGACTTGCGCCATCTATGTGGGCATTCCCAGCTTGATTTTGGCAAATGAGTGGAACCCCCAAATTGCTATCAAGCCATTGATGTTTTGTGCAGCAACCCTGAAATATTGACAACTTTAAAAATCCGCCAGGCCCAATGGGCGCGCGCGAAAAAAACCCGCACCTGGTACTCGATGTCAGAGAACTGGCCCAAGATGTCCACAGTAGCGTCGCTGTCGATCAGTTGTACCTGGCGTAAGGAGGGGTCGGCGTACAGGGCGATGCCCTTGAACATAAAAACTTTCTTCGAGTGGTCCCCACCCTGAAACACTTTTCCGAATTCTTTCTGGCATATACGCTGACATGAGTGGGACTTGCGCCATCTATGTCCCCGAAAGGCAGCTTGATGTTGAGGAACAATTGTGGGCACAAACCAAGGCAGAAGATTGCAAAAAATAGGTCATTCTTAGGGACATACATGGCGCAAACTACCTTTTTTGAAATGGGGTTGCGCCATCTATCCCCTGCATTTTGCCTTTGACATAGATGGCGCAAGTCAAGAAATTGAGCCATCTACTTTGAGACTGGAGTAAATAAAGTATCTGGCGCCACACTACCACAAATCTAGAGCACAGGTGCAGGGAAGCAATATCATTGCATAATAAACAGGACTCGGCTTTCTGACGAAACCGAAAACTATTTGTGTCCCTCGGTCCCTCGACCAAAAAAAATCCAGAAAAGAAATTAAAGCGGATCTTGGACCCTGGTCTCTCATGTATGAAAGTGGTTGGAGTCTATCATACAAGCTTCTAAACTGGCTTGCCAAGAAACAAGGCATACCACCGGGAATGGGTAGGGAAGAGGGAGCAGCAGCCGAAGGCACCGCCTCAGCAGCCTCGACAGGAGCGGCCGTGTCAGTGACATTTCTGGAATACGACCGTTTGACGCTTTGACTTTGTAAATATCGTCCGAAACACACATGTAGCAGCGCCACAGGCCACAGGCACAGAGAATATGATTTGCGACCAGTTTTGTAGCTCTGCCAGAAGAATTAAGTGAAACCAATGAGCAATCAACTGTTCCTGCTTGAATCTGTTGAATTGAAGGTTCAAACAAGTTCAAACCGTGTGGTGCCATGTGGTGCCATCAAAAAAACACTAACACCCCTTAACCATCCTTGATCCACCGTGCAAAGCCCTTATGTTTGCTCCCCGACGAACTCCGACGAACTCCAACGAACTCAGGCCTTATGTCCTGATGTTAGCCTGATTTTGTCCTTTTTCTCTACGTGATTTTTTGGTTTACTCAGCTACAAAACTAAGAAAAATAACGCATTTAAAGTTATAACTTGCTTTTTTTCATTGGTTTCCCTGCTTCAGCAGTTGGTTTTTCCGTATGAAAATGCTGCGCAAATGCTATTCCGACGAACTCCTGCGGACTAAGCCTGAGCAAAAAGACATAAGGACAAAGTTGATCATTGTTGTTCTGACTTTTTTCAACTCCACATACTTGTTAGTAAAACATTTTCCCTAGAGTTTAGGGTTTAAGCCTTAGAATGCTTTTTTAGGGTTTAGGCTTCCGTTTAGGGTTTAGGATTAAGGGTCTAGGATGATAGGATGTTTGGGGCATGGCTTGGGTTTGTTGTAGCTTAAATATACTCTCTAGCGTTTGGGGTGTCAAGCCCCAAACAGTTGCCACTGTACCTGGTAAACACTTTCGGTTGTTCAAAAAAGTCCCATGGCACTGTGGCACATGATCCTTATATGATTCATAAATTAGTGACAGATTCACCACATTTGCCACATGTGAACGCGGGTCGAACCTGCAAGTCTGCAATACACGGAGTCCATCATCACCAAGTTGCCAGTGCGCATGGCTGCAAAGTTCTGCAAGCGCCCACTGTTTTTGAAAGAGACCTGCGAGCAATAAATCTGCAAATACCAATCTTTTGCCACATTGCGCGACCCATGAGAGCAATTATCGACTTTTTTCAAATCTCAAGTGTCTGCTATGACTTCTGATTTTAATTTCAAGTAGGTCATGCAATTTGATCCATGCACACAGGAAACCAACAGTGAACAGTGACAAGTACTACCATATCAGATAAGCATGGCATTCCCCTTTTGGAAGTGTAACTCCGGCGACCGAGAATTTTGTGCCTGTGGACGCTGGACCATGAAGTGTTCTTCAGCCTTAAGTGGCCCACAATTTCGAATTAGCCTTTCTTTTTCCGAAAGCAGTGTCAGTTTCAATGAATCAATTTGCCAGCAAGATCAAACACAACCAAGTCAAGACTGGCTGGCGGCTGGAATGATGAGGACCAAACCTGCTCAGCCACATAGAGCTGGATCTCCAGCGGTCATCCATCTGGCTCCAGAAACTTGTCAAAAGATTCCTTACGAAGGGGTTTTCGCCCATCTCCCTAAGAGCGTCAAGTCTCAAAGTCAAACCCGTTTCCAGTTTGGGCAGTAGTTTGTGTTTGGGCTCAAAGCTTTGCCGTATGACATGTTAATCCTATGCTGGGAGGCATATGTTGCACCTGGTTGGGAGGTGGGAAGAGCACAAAGGGGCGGCCTGAGTTTTTGTTTAAATATCTATTAAGCCAGAACAGCCAAGCCCCAAGCCAAAGCAATTACCGAATGACGCGCTTCAAATTGAAATTCAAAGAAGCTCATGAAGCCCTTGGTCTTGGTAAAGTTGCCATCCGAAAGTTCTGCATGTTGCTGTCACATACTGCAAATAGCAAGGCCCCGGTCCTTGTCGGATGGAAGTATCTGGCCGACGGACAACCGGGTGTCCAAATTCACCTGGCAAAGGTAACATGAGCAAGTGTTGCCTTGGATAGTGTGGAGCAATGAGCCTTTCAGTTTCAGTGCTCACAAGCACACTCTGTCCATGAAAAGCCAGACATGCATGAAATTTCTGCAACATGCTAAAACTTACGGACTGGACCGAACAAGTATGGAGCCAATGGAATCTGGATGATGGGTTGACATGGTTGCAGCTATTGAATCTTGACTAAGACTACATTTTCGACTGGAGCCACAGCTGGTAAAAAGAGGCCATCCATCATCCATCAGCGCAAAATTTAAATTTGTAAAGTCAAATTCATCCAAAATCAAACGGTGAGACATTGACATTGCCACAACAGCGCAGTGCCAGCCGCAGCTGCCAACACAATAGTAACAACACAAATAACCCAGGTTATGTCCTGCTCGCATTTCGCAGGTGCTGTGCAAAACGGAAAGCGCGAAACAGAGATAAGAAGTCATACTGCCTGACTCTGCTAGGTTTGTTCTTCTTCCTTAGCTGTTCGCATTCACAGATTGGCGGCCCAAGTCAAAGTGGCATGGCACTCAAGTAGCCAGAATGAGCATGGACTTGCGTGGATGCCAAATTGATGCCTAAAATTCATCATCCTGTCCGGTTGGCAAAAGCATTCTGTAGCACAAAAACCTTTTCACGCTGTGCTTTGTATGCTTGGAACTTGGAACCGCAAGCTTTGTGCTACCAAATGCAAGCGGATGCGCCTGGAAGATGGGGGCTTCACACCTACATTTCCTTTCACGCTCATCATCTTTGCATCCATTTCCTTCCATGTTCCTGTACTTTTGCGTTCATGTCATGTCCTTTGATTCTCTTGACATTTTGTGGCATTCATTTGCTTCATGGTCCTTTCATTTTTACCCGGATTTCTTTGCGCTTTGGTTTTTGCACTCATTTCCTGCCATTTCAGTTTCATTGGCTGTTTCATTTCCTGGCTTTTCATTTATTGCGTTTGAAGGGAAAGCCCACCGAAAAACAAAATCAGGATGGAATCAGTCTCAGTGTCCATTACAAAATGCACTGTCATTTCATTTTTCTCTCATTGAGTTGATTCATTTCCTTTTGTTTTTGCGACAGCTATTGCATTCATGTCCTTTCATGTTCCTGTAATTTTTCTATTTCTTTGATTTCTTTGATTTTTTTGCATTCCAAGTTGTGTATGGTGAAAGCGAAGTCCAACTGCACTACAAAATCAGGATGGAACGGGTGTCTACTACAAAATATACTTCCGTCTATTGTCCTTCATGTCATTCCATTTGCTTCCTGTAATTTCGTTTTGAATATATAAATTTGAAAATGATATCTAGGGGGTCCTAGGCAGGCAGGAAACCAAAAGCAACATCCCAGCAACCAGAAGCTACTAATGATATCCCAGCACTGGGTAACGCTATCTCAGCATTAGCCTCCGGTGGCTAGCGCTATCTCAGCAGTAGCCTCCCCTGGCCAACGCTATCTCAACATTAGCCGTTCATTAGCCCTTCATACCTTCTGGAAAGGTGGTACGACGTGCTTTCACGGGTTTTTGCTCAATTTGTTTGCGCAGGTCCCATGTCGGAAGGGGTTGTAAAGTTGTACCAAGCATAGGTCCTCCCTCTTTGTGATGGAAACCGCAACAGAAATTAAAATTCCCGGCTCAAGCCGATTCAAACCTATCGGGGACTTGAAATTGAAAACTAGAAACTTCAAAATGAGAATTGGCTTATTGATTCATTCATTGTTCATCAGCGTTCTGGATCAGAATCCTGATGTTGAAGCAAGGATTCGTTCAACCGTTCATTGCACATAACTATATAAGTGAGACTAGGCACGCTTGACACACCAACCAGCGTTTGTATCGCCAACTGGCTGCAACTCTCTGCATCCTCCAGCAGCTTGCTGACATCCATCGCAGCGCCAGCACAACAGGATAGAGCCCCTCCAATTTCACCCTGAGGCTGCCCAATCGCTCCACTGACGCTGCCATGATGGTCATATGGTAAATGCGCGAATCTTGAGATTCTACTTGAAACTTTGAATTTGTCCCAGCTGACCCTAACTCTTGCGATTTTGGGACCAAGGTTCTAATTCCCAATGTGATCTGAAGTTGGAACTTCTGTGTTCTGAAATGAAGTTGATCTCAAGGGTGGCGAATCTGGAGATTGTGCTAGTTTTTAGCTAGTTTCAGAGGGACATAACATAGAGTGCACAATCGAACATGTTCACCTGGTCAGCACAGCTGCTTGGCCACTTGTGAAGGCAAGTCGGGTGCTTATGTTTTTATATAGCCTTATGTCACCCGTCACCCGTAATCCCGCGAAATAATCCATAAATAACCTAAAGAAAAAAATGTTATTTGATCATTCTGACTATTAGGTAAAACAGTTGTTTTACCTAATAGGTAAAAACAAAATTTAACTAATAGTCAGAAAACAAGATATAACCTAATAGATAGAATTTAGCCTAACCAGAGCTTTTGGGAATCGCGTACTGGAAGACCTTGTTCGTACAAGTCAGTTGCCAACACAGGATGCTCTGATGCCGTAAATGCGGCAAGCTGATTTTGCACTCCTCGCAATTCATCGAGATCCAAATCTTCCAGCAGGTCTACAGCAAGTGACAACTGCGATGGATAGAGAGCCCTTGGATTTCCAAGCGGAAGGATGCATCTGATCAAAGTGCTACAGAATCTACATGGATAAACTTGTGCCAACTTTGTTCTTGATCCATAACCTGGAGCACTACCTTCCAATGGTTGATGAAAATGAGTTGGATCCATCTTGGATTTGCTACTACATCTCTTGAAAATTGGATTCAAGACGCCATCAGGAAAGTTGTGAAGTAAAGATGTTGGCTTGTAGTAGTAATATCCATTTGGGTCTCTCATACCAAAAGCACACATATCTAATGTCCCGTAGGTTACGGCATGCTTCGAAAGCATTTGGTGAACCAAATTTTGGAAGTCGCCGGATTTTCAATGATAAAATATCTACCATGTTCAATCTGGTAAAGAGCGACTCTGGCACAAAATTCTACCATGGGAAGATACTTTTTCCTTTTCTGATAAGTATCTGATGGATGATTAATCTGCATTTGACTCCATGGTCCACAGACAGGTGCCATGTGAATGATCTTTGGCTGTTGTCGCTTAATGGCTTCCATTGCCTTTCGCCGTCCTTCGGCAGTGAGCAAATCGTAACCTGTTCTCAAATCTATTGGAGCACCAACTCGAAGTCCTTGCATGGCTGCCGACTGGCTAAGCTTGGCGGAACCACTAAACATCTCTAAGAAATCTATCTTTCCTACCGTAGTTGGTTCCCAGGCATAATTACCATACTGGATGCCTTCTGGACCTGTCTGAGAGGCATCATGCTGCATGATTGGCAAAGTCATCGGTTCTACATGTGGACTTCGATGTTGCTGTACAGGCATCTTTGGCCGAAATTTCGGCACTGGCAAGTGCGGCAGGATCAAGAGGTACTTCGACATCTTCGATCGGATTGTGACCTTCACAATTCTGGTACCTAAGTCAACTCCTACCATGCTACGATCTACTGAAACCAACCTTCCTTTTATCGGTTTTCCTCCATTTGAACCGTCTGATTTGATTTTTGATTTGTCTTCGGTCCAATAGTAAACTTTATCACCAGGAAAGAGTGGTCCATCACTGAGTTGGAGTTTGCTTGCAATGTCTCTTCGAAGGGCATCAGACTGTTTGGCCTCTAGAAACTTTCGCATCGCCAGCGACCTTAGTGCTTCAATCTGTCTCTCAGGAGCAGGGGCCTCAGTCGTGAGCTGTGCTGGATTCATGAGCTCAATCGCCGTAATGTCGGCAGGTCTTCTCCCAAATGCTAATTCAATTGGTGTGACACCACCATGTGTTACCATGGTATTCCTTGAAATCCAGGCTTGTCTCAACAACTGTTTGTAAGTAATGTTGGCAAGCAAAGGATCGTCTTTCAAGGAAATTAGCATTACTGAGACCTGCTTCTTAAACATGCGAATGGCTGCCTCAGCTCGGTTTGGCCAAGGTGTACCTGGTCCTAGAGAGATTGGCCGGATGTTGTGCCTGCTATAGTAGCTCTCCATTTCAGTGCCCATAAAAGCTTGATCGGCAACAATGTATTTGGGATTCAGCTGATAAGTTTCAAAGTACTCTTGAAGATGAGATATCGTCACCGTATCAGACCTGTTCTGAACTACAAAAGCGGTAGTCAAGGAAGTTGCACCATCATACACAAGTAGGAATTGAAGTTTTGACTGAGAATTTATAGGAACTTCTCCATGATCGATGAAAGTAAGTTCACCAAAAACTTCACTTAATTCCTGAAACCTTAGCTCTCGAAGGTGCGATTTTGGCCTTGGAATAAGTGTCACATGATTTCGTGATCTGGTCAAACTTGTCATAAATTTCCTTTGGCAACTTCAAAGCTGATGTTCTTCTCTTGAATTGTTCAGTTGTCATGTGATAATGCTTCAAATGCAATTTGAGAAATTCAGTAGGTAATTGAAGCTTACCATGAGTTCTCTGAAGTGCAAGTGACAATGTTCCTTTAGGTGACGGTTCCTTCTTCTCTTCAAGTCTAACTTCAACCTTTGGTTCCGGCTTGAGGTTCCCGACGTCTAGGGACTCCGTCCTTCGAACCGGAACTTGGTCCAGAGGCCACCATTGGCTCGTCATCAGGATCAAAAGGCTGAGCTGGTACATCTAACTTACTATCAGGCTGAATTACCTTCTTGACATTTTTCTTGGTATCAGACTTGGCCGGTTTCGGCACTTGTGCTGATTTTGGCTCTGATCCTTTGAATCTCTTACAACCTTCCTTGTTTGTGTGTGGACGATGTTTACCATTGCATGCTGGGCATGTGATGTCTTCGGACTGAAAGCTGTACATCGGTTTCCAACTGGAAGTAGCAAGAGCCATAATGTCAAGAACTGGATGGTTGGATGTGCTGACCGCTAATGCGGTGCGTTGCATTCCGAAAAGTGGACAAGTCATAAACTCACCTACAGGAGTGTGTTCAATGTTCATACGAAGGTTCCGCATTTGCTCAACTGAAAAGAGAATAGGAACCTTACCTTTGTCCAGGATGTCAACGCATGTTGTAATTCAACCAGTCTGTGCACGATCATTGCGAAAGTGAATCACTAATCTTTCTTTGACCGTAGATTGTTCTCCATTAGCAAATGAAAACTTACTTGAACATGCTTGGAAAACCAGATGTGATCACGCTTCGGATGCTGCTGGCAAGCCTGTACAAGGCGATCAATGGCAAAGCGGGATCCCATGGCTCTGGTGCAACCTGAATCAAGGATAACATAAGTCGGATGAGAACCTAGATCTACATATTCACAAAGCAATGCTTGTTGGGCACCATGATCATAATTGAGAAATACACACTCCTCCGTGAAAACGGAATCGAGCGGGCATGTGTGCGACTGGAACGAATGCAGGTCACCGATTCCGGTAGAAGCACTGTTCTCAACTTGGCGGATGCTCTTAGATAGGAACCTGTTCAAATCTGAAAAGCACTGGTACATCAGAGACACGAACAGAAGCATGAATGCGAGGGCTTCTACAAGTTCGTGTCCGAAAAATCGGAACAAGCAAATGGCCGAAAAACAGAACCGGTTGATCTGGTCGGTCTGTCCGTCCTCAGAATTGACGTCTACACTTTCTGACTGCTTGTCCTCGGATTCGGTCAGTTCCTCAGCGGAAGCAAAGTAAGACCAATTGTACCAATCACCTTGGGAGTAATCTCCATCATATCAATAATAGGATTCATAACCTGACCAGTCATCTGTCCAATATGCGTCATAGTCATAACTCCAGCTTTCTTCAGCATGGGCTGTTTCTTGTTTTTCAGGGGCTTGTGACGCACTAGATGATGCAGGCTGTGCTACATTTGCTTGTGGAGGTTGTGATAAAAATGGATTGTTTCCTCCTTTGTTCTTGGCATCACTTTTGCCCTTTCCTTTCCATGAAGGCATTCCTTTGAAAGAATCCTTTCCTTTCATAAATTCCTTTCTTGCCCTTTTTGCCCTTTCCTTTACTTTCTCCTTTTCCCCAGAAAGCTGTGTCTTGCTGGTCATCTTCCCATGCTGCAAAACCTTTTCCTTTTGACCTCGGACGGAAGCCGGGTCTTGACCTTTTTCCTCCTTTCTTGCCATAACCTTTTGGTCGACCTTTCCTGAAGGACCTGCCGTAGATACAGCGCTTGGAGTATGAACCCTTGGCGCTGAGAACCCAGAACTTGTTCTCGGTATACAGACCTGTAAAACCTTCTTCACCCGTCTCTTCATCCAAGACCCAAAATCCGTATTCACCCTCTTCGGTCTCTCCTTCCTCGATGACATAGAAAGTGGACCGCTTGCGGTGCGTGATGTTTGGGTCGGCAACACCTGTGCGAGAAACGGCAAAAAGTTCTAAGAACAGTTGTTTCACTTGGAGATAAGTATACTGAGGCATTGCAATCTGACGGATGTTCATGGACGAGACAAAACGCTCACGTTGTTGCTCGTTGAGGTCTGCTTGAACTAGAACTAGACGACGGTTGGCCCGAGAGCGAAAAAGACGTTTTTCAAGCTGCTCTGAGTATGGTAGTCGTAAAAAATAGTCGATGAATGGTTGGTGAATTGTATATGAGCTATGGAGGGATAAGTTGTGAAAAGTAAGATTGATTAAGAAGAGGATACATGTGACAACCTATGCACATGCACTGTGCTGCTTGGTAAAGGGCATCGTATGACACGTGAAATGCAACCACACAGAGACGCTTTTTCACGCAGATGCTTTTTACACACGCACACACACACTTTCACACACAAACGCTTTTACACACAGACGCTTTTGCACACAGAGGCTTTTCCACACAGAAGCTTTTACACACAGAAGCTTTTACACAGACGCTTTTACACACAGACCCTTTTACACACAGGCGCTTTTACACACAAGCACTTTTACACACAGACGCTTTTACACACGGACGCTTTTACACGCAAACACTTTTACACACAGACGCTTTTACACACAGACGCTTTTACACACAGGCGCTTTTACACACTGACGCTTTTACACACAGGGACTTTTACACGCAGACACTTTCACACACAAACGCTTTTACACACAGACGCTTCCACAGAGACTTTTACACACAGACGCTCACAAAGCACAGCACCACTGGATGACCTCAGTTGCAAACAAAGGTGCGCAAACATAGTTGCAATGGAAATGCTCAAATTTTGCAAAAGGTGCACAAGACCAGGCTCAGTACCATAGTGCAAATGGCCCCAGAAATGGCGGCCCATTTCCGGAGGGCCGTTCATGTTCAACGCACAATCCAATGCAAAGCATCTGCTCTTTGAGATACAAAATATGCTCGGTACCATGATGCCGTGGATGACCTCAGTTGCAAACAAAGGTGCGCAAACATAGTTGCAATGGAAACGCTAAAAAAATGCAAAAGTGCACAAACAAAGGCTCGGTACCATGGTATCCAAAAGAATCTAAAACTCCGTGCAAGAACGCTTTGAATGATTCCACAATAACAAGTTCGATGTCATGATGGCATGGATAACACCTGTTTCACTGCATTTCTCCGATGTCCCTACAGGATCGAACAATCTTTACAGACGCTTCACACACACATGCTTTTACACACAGAAACTCCTGTACATACAGATGCTTTTACACAGACACTTTTTCACACAGACGCTTTTTCACGCAGACGCTTTCACACACAGACGCTTTTACGCACAGACCCTTTTACACACAGAAGCTTTTACACACAAGAGCTTTTACACAAAAACGCTTTTGCACACAGACGCTTTCACACACAGACGCTTTTACGCACAGATCCTTTTACACACAAAAGCTTTTACACACAAGAGCTTTTACGCACAGACCCTTTTACACACAGACGCTTTCGCACACAGACGCTTTTACGCACAGACCCTTTTACACACAAAAGCTTTTACACACAAGAGCTTTTTCGCACAGACCCTTTTACACACAGAAGCTTTTACACACAAGAGCTTTTACACAAAGACGCTTTTACACACAGACGCTTTCACACACAGACGCTTTTACGCACAGACCCTTTTACACACAAAAGCTTTTACACACAAGAGCTTTTCACACAACGTCCAACGTCCATTTTGTGCAAAAGGCTTGCGATGGATACTTCAAAATCGCAATTTTCCGCAGTTTTTGACATTCAACGTCCATGTCGTGCGAAAGGGTTGCAAAGTGACACCTTTTTTCGCAATTTTTCCTCAGTTTTTGACGTCCAACGTCCATTTCGTGCGAAAGGGTTGCGCGGGGACACCTTAAATCGCAATTTTTCCTCAGTTTTTGACGTCCAACGTCAATTTCGTGCGAAAGGGTCGCGATGGACAAAGTAAACTCGCAATTTTTCTGTATTTTTTGCCGTTCAACGTCCATTTCGTGCGAAAGGGTTGCGCGGGGACACCTTAAATTCCAATTTTCTTCAGTTTTTGACGTCCAACGTCCATTTCGTGCGAAAGGGTCGCGATGGACACCTTAAATCGCAATTTTTCCTCAGTTTTTAACGTTCAACGGCCATTTCGTGCGAAAGGGTTGCGATGGACAAAGTAAACTCGCAATTTTTCCTCAGTTTTTGACGTCCAACGTCCATTTCGTGTGAAAGGGTTGCGTTGGACAAAGTTAAATCGCAATTTTTCCTCAGTTTTTGACGTCCAACGTCCATTTCGTGCGAAAGGGTTGCGTTTCGTGGCGCTCCGGCGGCACCGCCCCCGCCTTAAGAGAGAATAGAAAGAAGAGCGAGAGGAGATCTGCAGATGTGAGGGTGTGAAGATGTAGACCTGCAGATGTGAGGGTGTGAAGATGTAGATCTGCAGATGTGAGGGTTTGAAGATGTAGATCTGCAGGTGTGAGGGTGTGAAGATGTCGATCTGCAGGTGTGAGGGTGTGAAGATGTAGATCAGCAGGTGTGAGGGTGTGAAGATGTAGATCTGCAGATGTGAGGATGTGAAGATGTAGATCAGCAGATGTGAGGATGTGAAGATGTATATCTGCAGGTGTGAGGGTGTGAAGATGTAGATCTGCAGATGTGAGGATGTGAAGATGTAGATCTGCAGATGTGAGGGTTTGAAGATGTAGATCAGCAGATGTGAGGATGTGAAGATGTAGATCTGCAGGTGTGAGGATGTGAAGATGTAGATCTGCAGGTGTGAGGATGTGAAGATGTAGATCAGCAGGTGTGAGGATGTGAAGATGTATATCTGCAGGTGTGAGGGTATGAAGATGTAGATCTGCAGATGTGAGGATGTGAAGATGTAGATCTGCAGATGTGAGGGTTTGAAGATGTAGATCAGCAGATGTGAGGATGTGAAGATGTAGATCTGCAGGTGTGAGGATGTGAAGATGTAGATCTGCAGGTGTGAGGATGTGAAGATGTAGATCAGCAGGTGTGAGGATGTGAAGATGTAGATCTGCAGATGTGAGGGTGTGAAGATGTATTATAACGGCTGCTATTTTACGAAGAACCCTTCGCAGGCGCTCTAGGGAAAAATCAGTGACATCAAATTGTCTGACAATGGAAACTGTCCGGCATGTCTGGTCCGTCTATTTGCAATGGTCTGTTCACGAAGCTCTTGTTGATAAGCTAGCTTATCTTCATCTGTTATTATTGCATTATATTGCAGTCTTTGCTCATCAGTGAGTGCTGCCGTAAATGCCTGAGTGCCTGCCTCGGGAAGATCGGATATGTCTAGCAGATCGGACCAAGAAGCCAACAAACGCTTCTGCGCGATTTCGAAGCGCCCTATCCAGTGCACGAATTCACTCTGGCCTCGGTATGTGCGAAACATCTGGAGGAATCGCCAAAGAAACACATGATTTACTCCCTTCACGAAGTATGGTCTCAATGTGTCCTTGAAATGGGCGATGCCACGATCCGGATCTCGGAGTAGGGCATTGTCGAGCATCGACTTATAAAAAGAAGCGGAACCAATGAGGGCATTCTTCAATGATGGTCCGTGCTTATCTGCATCCAATGTTGTGATCCCTAACCAGTCATCAATTAAGTCTTCATATTCAAACCAGCTTGATTGGCCATCAAATTGGGGTGGAACTTTTGGTGTCATCTTGATGCCCATCCGGTTTTCGGAATGACTGGTGGCAGCATATGCTTCAGGCTCTTCATAAGAAACAATCTGGAGTTGTTCTTCATCTGAATCCATGTTATGGATTAAGACCATGGCAGCTACTCTAACTTGACCTACAGGTTGCCTCCGCAAGTCCGATATACGCAGCGTATGCAGAGAACAACAGTTCGGCACACGGATCTAGACTTGGCGAAGGCACAGGCTCCGCTACCACTTTGAGGTAGCTTTCCCCGTATTGAGGGAGCCCTGGAAACAGTTAGACACCTGTGGTCACGTAAGTGGCAGCTGCAATCTTTTTACATGCGGGCTTGCAGTATTGAGCCATGCGGAGTGGCGCATGAGACATAATGAATTATGTGTACATGTCAACATGCATGAAAGCATTGTGTAGACACGTAAAACAAAATAAGCAACAGGGGGAGGGGGACAGGTACCACACCGCACACCCCCACCACACCACAGAAGGGGGAAGGGACAGTACCACACCCGGGAGCACGACAGTACTATGGCTGACCCACGATAATGGCCGGGGGGTTGGAACGCTGGGACCATATATAGGTGTTTGGGGGGTGTTCTCTCTCATCCGCAGGAATCAGCCAGCAGACTGGATTTTCATCGTCGCACGTCGCTCACTGGATTGGTTTTTGGATGCCATGGCAGATGTCCAGGACCATTGCACCCTGGCGCAATCGACATTTCTGGGAAGAAGTAAACCCTTGGTGTCATCAAACATGGCCGGGAAATCTCCGATCAATGGAGGTTTATAGTTTATAGCTGGGAAAATCATCGAACTAAATGGATGACTTTCCGTTGCTACAGTTTGATCGCCAGAGGGTAGCATTAAAAGCTGGGTCATTTAATTGGCAAGAATTTTGATTTGGCTCAGATTGCTTGGCCGCCAGCGCCCGTAATCGACTTCAATGATCGAGGCAATGTGAAGCACAGCTGTCGCAAGGACGGTGAGGGTGGAAAATGCTTGGAGCAACTTGGGCTGATCATCCACAAAAATAAATGGTTTTTTCCTAAGTCATGGGGGTACCTACAATTTGAGGCCCCCCAGTGATGTTTGTTGGTTTAGATTCGCCCCAGTAACTAGTTCCCCACCTGCCAGGTGAGGGTTGTTAGATTTTATGTCAGTTGCCTTCTCCTCCTCTCCTCTCATCTCCTCTCCTCTCCTCGTCTCCTCCTCTCCTCCTCTCCTCTCCTCCTCCTCCTGCTCAACCGCGACCCTCGACGCACAGTGGTCTCTGTCGGACCTCAACCACGACCATCCACGCCCAGTGTTCCCTGCCGGACCTCAACCACGACCATCACCGCCAGTGTTCCCTGCCGGACCTCAACCGCGGGTATCCACGCCCAGTGTTCCCTGCCGGACCTCAACCACGACCATCCCCGCCCAGTGTTCCCTGCCGGACCTCAACCACGACCATCCACGCCCAGTGTTCCCTGCCGGACCTCAACCGCGAGTATCCACGCCAAAAGATATTCCACATAGAGTGCCAGAAGATATGCCAGATAGAATGTTAGAAGATATGCCAGATAGAATGCCAGAAGGTATGCCAGATAGAATGCCAGATAGAATGTCAGCTAGAATGCCAGAAGATATGCCAGATAAAGGCCAGAATGTTTGCCAGATAGAATGCCAGCAGATTTGCCAGATAATATGCCAGAAGATATGCTAGATAGAATGCCAGATGGAATGCCAGAAGATTTGCAAGATAATATGCCAGAAGATATGCCAGATAGAATGCCAGATGGAATGCCAGAAGATATGCCAGAACATATGCCAGAAGATATGCCAGAAGATATGCCAGAACATCTGCCAGAAGATATGCCAGAACATCTGCCAGAAGATATGCCAGGTAGAATGCCAGAAGATATGCCAGATAGAATGCCAGATCGAATGCCAGAAAATATGTCAGATAGAATGCCAGAAGATTTGCCAGTAACAAAATGTATAAATGTCATGGTGGGGATCACACGAAGTAAAGTAATTTGTTTTTTGCGTACTATAAACCATAGTGAAATTGGAGTTATTGGCACCAACTGAACGCTATCGTGGCCGGGGGCCTCACATTGTACCTGTTGTTTGATGTTTTATTTTATGAAATCCCAAAATCCAGCGGAACCTTGTTCAAGAGTCTGGCAGATTGGTGAGTTTTTTTTGGGGATGGATAAAAGATAAAAAAAACCTGAGATGGTCAGAGTGTTTCCATAACTGAAAGGGATCCTCTTTCAGGAAAAACCCTCGGTTGGTGCTACGATCTGCAAACTGAGTGTGCTGTGTTGGTGCTTCGGGATCCTTGAAGCACAGACAAGGCAATAACAGGGCTTTGCTGTGCTTTGGGGATCCGTGGAACATGGTGGAAGCTCTGGTTTTAAACATGTTTAACCCCTCTCCATTTGCCAAATCTTGGATCCCAGTAGAGGTTGAAAGGAGAATTTCTGTGTTTATTGTAGATTTTCCTTTCACAAATCAGAGGATTCAACCGCAACTACATCCGCCATTGGGTCCGCCCAGGAAGGATGATTTCTTCCGAAGTCCAGAGTACAGTCCCTGGTTCACGCAAGATTCCAGATCCCGTTTTACCTTCATGAGAGTGAGGCCTGGCTTGCGCAGGGTGCGAAGTTGGAGGATGTTGCAGGGCCCTTTAGGATATGTTTCAGGTCGCTTCAAACCTTTGGTAAGTACCCTACTGCACATAAAGCACAATACATTTGAATATACTGAAGCAATAACGTAAATCCACCATTAATCACTTCCTATAGGGAAACCATGGGCTTTCCGTGTCTATGTCAATTTCATTACCTGACTGGAGAATAATTAGATAAACAGTGTGCGGCGCAAAGTGGTCGACTTGGCTCGTTGGTTTTTCACTAGAGATGGGTCTGGATCCCAACAGAAACAGCAGTATATGGATATATGATATATGGGGTATTATATACATACATACATATATATATATATATATAAGGAACTACTCGTACTTAGAATATGCCGGAATTCAATCCTGCCCCCTCATAGGAAAAAAAAGTACATAGAATATGTTTTATTTTTAGAAGATTTTAGAAGATCCATTTTAGAAGATCCAATCCCGGAAAGTTCAGCTCCACCAAAAACCCTGGGCTCCCACCATGGATCACCATGGTTTTTTCCACTGCAATCGCGAACTTAGTTCAATTTCTTCAGTTTCTTTTTACAATCTAAACATATTTCGTAGGCATTCATGTCGGTTCCCGCCGTTTTGCCGCGACAATCTCGAAAGAAATGCAGGTGGCAGGGAATGTGTCATTAAATCTGCCAAATTCCTATGTTTTTCAATCAAAATTTAGATTTTTTGACATTGACCGTGAAAAGCCATGAAAACCAGGGGAAGGTTCATCCATTTTTGAGGAACGCCACCTAATTCCATTGGTTTTCATTGCAAAGCAATTTTTTTTCATTGTTCTGCGACACCGGTCGTGGGGGTAACCTTAGGTGAGCTTGAAAAACTCATTCTATTGAATACAATTCATCCTTTTTTTGAGGAACACCACCTAATTCCATTGGTTTTTATTGCAAAGTAGGTTTTTCTCATTGTTCTACGGCACCGGTCGTGGGGGTACCCTTCGGTGAGCTTAAAAAAATCATTTTTTTAATACAATATGAAAAGAAATTGATCATTTCAGGGGACATCAGAAACTATATTTTTTGACACCAACCGTGAAAGACCATGAAAACCAAGGGCAGGTTCATCCATTATTTTTTGGAATACAACCTAATTCCATTGGTTTTCATTGCAAAATATTTTTTTTTTATCATAGTTCTACGACACCAGTCGTGGGGGTAACCTTAGGTGAGCTTGAAAAACTCATTTTTTAAATACAATATAAAAAGAAATTGATCATTTCAGGGGACCTTTTTTTCCTGAAATGTTCTCCAGTTTAGGAACTTCAGACATCCAGGGTCGCTACTCCCCAAAGGGAATTGATCTATATCCTTATACATGGAAGAGACCCAATTCCTTGCAGAACTACATACATAGAATATAAGTCTCAAGGGGAAGATTCACTTTTTTTTTAAAATAGGAACACCACCTAATTCCATTGGTTTTCATTGCAAAGTATGTTTTTTTCATTGTTCTACGACACCGGTCGTGGGGGGCCCCCTTCGGTGAGCCTCAGAAACTCATGTTTTTAATACAATATAAAAAGAAATTGATCATTTCGGGGGACCTGTTTTTTTTGTTGAAACGTTTTAGGAACTTCAGACATCCAGGGTTGCTGCTCCCCAAAGGTAATTACGTATATAATATATACCCTTATACATGAAAGGGACCCAGTTCCTTGCAGAATTACATACATAGAATATAGGTCCCCAGTGAATATATTCATCCATTTTTCCAGGAACACCACCCAATTCCGTTGGTGTTCATTGCAACATTTTTTTTTTCATAGTTCTACGACACCGGTTGTGGGGGGCCCCCTTCGGTGAGCCTCAGAAACTTTCTTTTTAAATACAATATAAAAAGAAATTGATCATTTCGGGGGACCTGTTTTTTTTGTTGAAACGTTTTAAGGAACTTCAGACATCCAGGGTTGCTGCTCCCCAAAGGGAACTATGTATATAATATATAATTACCCTTATACATGACAAGGACCCAATTCCTTGCAGAATTGCATACATATAATATAGGTCCCCAGTGAAAACATTCATCCATTTTTTCAGGAACACTACCTGTTTCCATTGGTGTTCATTGCAAAACAATATTTTTTCATAGTTCTACGACACCGGTCGTGGGGGGCCCCCTTCGGTGAGCCTCAGAAACTTATTTTTCTAATACAATATAAAAAGAAATTGATCATTTCGGGAGACCTGTTTTTTTTGTTGAAACGTTTTAGGAACTTCAGACATCCAGGGTTGCTGCTCCCCAAAGGTAATTACGTATATAATATATACCCTTATACATGAATGGGACCCAAATCCTTGCAGAATTACATACATAGAATATAGGTCCCCAGTGAACATATTCATCCATTTTTCCAGGAACACCACCCAATTCCGTTGGTGTTCATTGCAACATATTATTTTTTCATAGTTCTACGACACCGGTCGTGGGGGGCCCCCTTCGGTGAGCCTCAGAAACTCATTGTTTTTATACATTATAAAAAGAAATTGGTCATTTCGGGGGACCTGTTTTTTGTTGAAACGTTCTAGTTGAGGAATTTCAGACATCCAGGGTTGCTGCTCCCCAAAGGGAATTATGTATATAAAATATATACCCTTATACATGAAAGAGACCCAATTCCTTCCAGTACGGATAATATTTTTATGATTCAAAATATTTTAGTGGGCTGAAAGTTTGAAACATGTCCCTTTATGTCCATTTATGCTGCAGTATGGGTGATATTTTGATAATTCAAAAGATTTTAGTGGGATGAAATTTTGACAAATGTCCATTTATGTCCATTTATGCTGCAGTATGGGTGATATTTTGATAATTCAAAAGATTTTAGTGGGATGAAAATTTGAAAAATCTCCATTTATGTCCATTTATGCTGCAGTATGGGTGATTTTTTTTATAGTTCAAACAAATCAAAAAAAACCATCTTCCAGAATTGAAAAAATATTCTATGTCAACCTCTGGGATATTCTATGTACACGTTTTTTTTCAATTCCTGAAGATGCCCTAAAACGTAATGTTTTTTCAATTCTATATTCTATGTACTAGTAGTTTCTTATATATATATATATATACATACATATATATATACATACATATATATATATATACATACATATATATATACACATATATCCATATACTGTTCTTATATCCATTGGATTTTTATAGTATACCCAAAATGTTGCTATATTTAATAGTCGTGATGATTCACCAGTGGGTTCCTGGGTATCCGATGTCTTGCACACTTCGGCAGGGGTTGCAGGGTTTGGTGCTGCCAAAAGGTGGAAAAATGCTGGATGATTGAAGCGAGTAGTGCTAGGGTGCGCCATAGACACATTGTTTTTTGCTGATTGTGTTGATTTTGATTTGTATAAATGCATCTTTCATGGGATTGGGCGTGGCTCAAAATTCCAAAAACCAGCGCGTCCATGGTTGCGAAGCCACCCCCAGCTTGTCAGGGGGGCAAAACGATGGACCTACGACACAGTGTCTAGACAATATTGAAACGGTGCAGAGACACTGCAAACACGTACCGTACTCACCGTACTCCCTGCAGATTCCATGGTGAATTACTGCTTATACCGACCATCATGAGGATTTAAGATGTCATATTCCGTCGCCAAGTTTCAGTGCAAAAGGCCACGCATGTCCACATTAGTGGTGAGCCTTACAAACTGGTCCATTTGACTCTGGATGGTTATAGGCAGTTACCCTCTGGTAGACAAACAGTTTGCTATTGAAAATGGCCATAGAAATAGTTGATTTACCCATGAAAAATGGTGATTTTCCATAGTTTTTCGTATGTTTACCAGAGGGTAGACCGTTTTATTCCAATGTGTTTCTTTGAAACATCAACGAAGCACATCACATGACGCCATTAGCATCACACATTGTGTGGTGAATCATAAGTAGCTCACTGCAAAGTCGCATAGCAATTGAACATCACCATTTTTAAGGGGAAAACTCACTATAAATAGCCATTTTCAATAGCTATGTTAGTTTACCAGAGGTTAATAAGGGTGACTATCTTAAAATAGGGTTCTTTCGGGTCGGTGAATTGATATTCTGCCAAAAGATTGGGATTCAACCGCTTCAGGTTAACAATTTGAGGCAAGAACCATCAGTATAAATATGATATATACTTATGATATGATATGATATGATATGATATATGAAATGTTTTTAGGATAACATATGATATTATATATATATATATACACATATATATATATACATGGGAAATGAACAGACACATGACACATGACACGGAATATCCAATTCCAACATTGCGATTAAGGTTTTTACTGGTTCCAGCCATTGATTTGAGTGAATAGCGGTGGGTGGATTGAATGTTACAGATGTATTTAAGTGATGGTTGTTATGACTAGATGATTAGCATTGTGCCAGCTCAGCTTATTTGCGATATATGCACATGTTCCACTATAGATTATACCCATGCGTAATTATAGTATAGATAGATGCCTTCATGGACGGATGCATAGATAAAAAGAAATACTGATCAATATGTACATAGCAGGCAGACAGACAGACAGGCAGCCAGGTAGACAGACAGACAGACAGACAGACACACAGGCAGCCAGGTAGATAGATGGATGGATAGATGGATGGATGGATGGACGCATAGATGCATGGATACTGTAGATAGATAGATCGATAGATCGATAGGTCGATAGATCGATAGATAGGTAGGTAGGTAGGTAGGTAGGTACTTACATACATACATACATACCATACCATACCATACATTACATAGATACATAGATACATAGATACATAGATACATAGAGAGCAGAGTATACGTTTTTGAAGCTTGTGCGAGATTGATCATATAGATACATTACAGTAGATTAAATAGATGGTAAACATGCTCCGTATCCCCAACACCTTGTGTCCAATGCTCTTTGACCCGGCATGGCTCAGCCTAAGGTGAATCTACAGCCAGTGATTGTGAGATCCAAAGGTTGCTGGGAATCAACCGTTGGGTTTTCTCTGACGGACTACCTTCAATGCCAATGGTTACTGATTATGTGACTATGCTTAGATGATCATCCATGCATTATCCACGTTGGAACATTCATTTTGATTCCTTTTAAGGGGTTATACCAGTACATGTGTTCAACAATTTTGTGAGGATACACGAGGGATATTGTGGGATATGTGTTCTTTTTCCCTAAGTAAACAATGATAATGTTGTAGGCCCAGTGACTTACCACAAATGGTGGGTATAAACCATGTTCAACTGGAGGGTTATCTTTGAGATTACCACACTACCAATCAACTCCTCTAAACGTGTGTGTGTGTGTGTTTGTTTGCTTGCTCGCTCGCTTGCTTGTTTGTTTGTCCTTGAAATGTTCAACGTCCCATGTTTCTGTGCATTTGTTGCAACTGTCCACACTTTAGACTTGGAATTGGAACACTGGCACTTTACAAGAACGGCTGGTGCTGCATATTTCCATATATTTGTCAAATTTCGGGGTGTAAAACACTTGTCATCATGTCTTGCCACCCCCAATTGTTTTTTTTTTCACCCTGCTTCTTTTGTCCCGAGGAATGGCCGATTGTTTCCGGCTGATTGGAGGCAGAAACTTGGCCCATGCAGAAATCCCAAGATTCGCCCCATTTTTATGACGATAATGTAGGGCAGGGAAATATACCCATGGTGCTGGTAGAAACTAACATAGCAATTGAAAATGGCCATTTATAGTGGATTTTCCCATAAAAAATGGTGATTTTCCATTGCTATGTTAGTTCACCAGAGGGTAATGCTAACATTTTTATGGGGTTTTTGTTGATGGGATCCATGGCACAGCATTTTTTTCGCAGCACCGTGAATGGATCCGTCATGGGCAATGTGTGCAGCAACACTCATTGGTGAAGCCTGTTCTCAATTTCATGTCGTTCCAACAAATCGGTTGACAGGGCTGCACAGGAAAAAAGAGCACTTGGCAATCCCAATTTCAATCCACTGGAGGTTTCACCCGAGAGTAGATGTGGCCACGAAATAATAGAGATTGTTTACCATTTCGGAAAAGAGCTGCTTGGTTCACTCCCAAATTTGCGGAAGTCGCGGAAACGCCAGATATTGACGGACTCTGTACCAATGCTCTTCATTTTAGGGAGATTTGTTTGTTTGAAATTTAACATAGCTATTGAAAATGGTGATTTATAGTGGATTTTCCCATGAAAAATGGTGATTTTCCAGTTCGCTATGTTAGTCATTACCAGAGGGTAATTTGTCATATCAAAACCAACTATACCATGCTAGAGCGAGATTGTCCAAAAGTCGCTGCAGTCCACTTGTCATTTTCTGTTTATGCTAAGATGGCTAGATCCCCGTTGCTGAAGAAACCATTTCCGGAGAAACCCAGGAAAGGAGTGTCTCAGCTTCACAGCCAAAGGCTGGGACAAGGCGAGATGGCCATGATGTCATGATGTCTCAGTGGCTGAGCTTGAAAAATCGGTGAAAATGATGGGAACGTGTGATGCTGTTGAGACTGGATTTGGATAGATGTTGATGTTCCTTGACCTCGATTGTATGCTGACAGATGTTCATAGATGTCCCCTGTGACGTTTCATACTCGTTCCCATTCAAATAGCCATTTTATCATTTTGGGGTTACCATTTTTAGACACACCCCTATGTTGATGAATGTAGCTCTCAAAATGGGAACCCCAAAATGGTAACCCCAAAATAGCCATTTTGGGGTTACCATTTCTCTCAAATAGCCGCTTTTGGGGTTACCCATTTTTAACAATGATCATTGCTTCAAGATGTAGCTCTCTTTGTGTCGCGCCGATTCCATCTTCGCAGGTGAGACGACTGGCACGGTCACGTTGAAACTTTCAGGCGAGACATGCGAGACCGCGACGCCCTGGAGGTAGTATGAAACACCAGTTCCATTCGTATATTTAAATGTAGTCTCCGTACGGTATCCATTGGTGGCTTCCAAAAATGGGACCCCAATGTGGTGATTAGAAGAGGAACACCCACTGATGTTGGGCCGAAGTTGGTGTCCCCATTGAAGAACCCATTATGGAGGAGTAGACAGACGATACATGATACTAAATGTATCTAAATGTGCTGCCACCCTTGCAGTGTACGGGCTCTCGCATTTGGAGCTACAGGGGGAGCCCTGATGGAAAACCATTCGCGAGTTTGATACGCCTCAAGAACAGATTTTTTGTTTTAGACCACATTACGGCATTGCGGTATCATGCGCAATAACAACAGCAAGGATAAGGATCATAAAGTATACTTATTATGACATATTATATGTACCTAGAACCGGTTTGGTCTACCAAAATAGGTCAGACCCGAGTTTGAAAAAAAGTACGGGTCTTCCGTAAAAACAGCTACCCTTTGAATTTTACAATTTTTGATGATTCTTGGATATCAATGGATAAAGGATAATCTCAACATGATATTGATCAATTTCACATTGGCCAATGCGAGTTTTGCCAAGTATCCCACATATTCCGTCTTTTTGAATGAATAATAGCTTGACCAATTAAAAACCAAATATGTATTGAGGATTCTTGGGTTACCCACCAACATCCACCAACCAACCGACCAGCTGCAGATCCGGTTTTGGCCTTGCCTGCTCCACCCCTCCAGGCTCTGGCAACAGCACTGCACAGCAACCCTTAAGCCTAGAGTATAAGTCGAGTTAACATACCTTAAAACTTTAGATATCAAGACTGGAAGCAGGGGTAAAATGTGGGGATCACTCCTAGTCAGTCACCTTGAGGCCAGGGCTGTCTGTGCAGCTTTTGGGAATGTGAATTTAAGAACTCAACCGCCCCCAAGTGAAAACAAACCTCGCTGATCTATGTCAGCTCGTTTCAAACAAGCCATGGTCGATATCAATGACCTTTGGCAAACGCGAAGATGGATCTGTTTGGGACACACCCTCCGGCTCAACCTTGACGGCCGACCAATCCAATCTTCTTGCATCTGAACACTTTCTCCAAGGGGATTAACAGCCCAAGTAGTTGAATCCTCTTCCGCTCTTTCAGCTTCTCGTAGTAGTCTGATGGCCCCATGGTGTAGCATGTGAATTTTCGGAACCAGTGCAAACCTATTCAATCCCCTCCTGTAGACCAACGCTGTTGCAAGGGAATATTTTTGCAAAAACAGCAGCCAAAGCTTCGCAATCTTCTGGGCCCTGGGCCAGCGAATAAAAAAGCCTTCATAGAACATGGCAGAAATGGCAGTGTTCATCGCTGAAGTTCCAGTGGCCTATGGATGATCAGAACCTCATACCCCAAAAAACTTATATACACATTTTGCTGGTTCCCAAAATGGATTGATTGCACACATCAGAACATCAAAAACCATTGGGGTACCAGGAAAAGAAATAGGGAAACCAATGCCAAAGCCATACAAAATCATTCGAGTATCAATTGCCTCAAGCAAAGGCTCCCCCCGGATCTCATTGGACCAAGTCTTGCAGAGATATTCCAGGAATAGCATGTAATGAGTACTGGCACTCCCTTTGTTCCATGTACCAACTGGGCATGTGCTAGATTGATACCAGCCCAAAGTCTCCCGACCAAGTTCCTCACAATGTGGACTGATCCGTTTCGATTTATAAAAATTTCGGTATTCCTGTCCCAGCCACTCCACTTTCTCATCCATTGAACCATATGGTAGAGGTAAATGTTCCAGCAAAGATACTAGGGAGCTTGCAACCCAATGTTTCGCCAAACCCAAATGAAAATTGTGCCACACATCTGTTTTGAAGAATGTGTAGTGGTCACATTCATCAAGAGGTACCCCCTGCAAAAGCGGTGGCGTTTCTTCCCAAGACTGTTGTTGTCCAAGGGTACCCTCCCAAATCGGCTTCCCACTTGTGTCTTCGTAAGGGACTGGGTTCAGGCCTCTGGCAGCATTCTGCTCCTGCCCTGCACAGCACATCCAACAGACACCTTCACAGGGTTTCCTGGAATGGGCAGCTTTTGGGACATTCCCAAAAGTGTGCAGCATGTTACCCATTTTGGCCAATGCTGGAAGGTCACCTTTAGTACCGATGTGGCAGCAACGAACGTGAACTGTTCCAGCAGCATTCCACACACCATTGATCAAAAGGTCTTCCATGTCTCGTGCATAAACTGAAATGAGGTCATCCAATACTTGGGGCTTCTTCTTGAAGAACTTGCGCAGCATGCAGGAAAACATAAAATTAGTTGACCATGTGTGGCCACAGAAGTTCAGACCAAAGCCATTTCTTTTCAGAGGCAACTTGTCTTTTCCCCTCTTGAGGAAACCTCTCGTTCCCCTCCCCAAAGCTCCATGAGTGCTCAGCAGCCAAAGTGCGGCCTTTTTGTATGACCTGCCTTCGTCAGTATGGCTGTAAACAGGAATGACATATCGTAGGTCCACTTCCCCAGACTCCTTCATCTGAAAAATCTTGTGGGTAGGCTGAATTGCTTCATAGCGTTTCCAGAACTCCTCTAGCTTTACCTCCATACTCTGTAAGCTGTCACAGGCACACAGTTGTCGAGGTAAACGGTCTGTGTCCAAAAGGTATTTCACCCATGTCGAGAATTTCATGTATGGAAAGCGTTTGTACCTTTTGGCTTCACCCAAGTCGACCCTATCAATTTGAATGGGACAAGTGAGGCCATGCTTCTCCAATACTTGGTGGGCTCTTACTTCAGCATCTCGAGGTCTAATGGCACCAAACTCTTTCGAAGCCTCAGAGGCTCTGGGGTTCTCAGCTACATCCGCAGCTGCTGCAGCAACCACACAGGACATCGGTTCCTCAGCCGCGGTCGGGAAATCTGATAGAGTTCATGATGGGATGATGGGACATCCCAGGGGTTTGGGAAAATGAAGCTCCAAACTTTGGGATTCAACATGCCAAAGAATGATGAACGCACAACTGCCAGTTCAAAAACACTTTTCTCAAGCTTTGCAACCCGGCATGTCTGGCTGGCTGACACATCAACCAACACTTCTTGGTTGATCAGCCCTGCCCCCCGTTACATACAAAAAAAATGGTGGTGTTGGGTTTGCCCTGTTGAGAGCACCCTCACCGCCACTGCCACGCTGGTTCCTGCAACCAACATGCATGTTAAAGTGTGAAACACAAGCTGCCTCCAACATGTGGATGAGATCTACACTGGAAGACTTTGTGATGACCCACATCATTGTAAACCCCTGCTTTCGGTACATCACATAGCGCGTCAGCGGGTTCGAAGTTACACCCACCTTAAAGACACACAGTTTCACTCCAACGCTTTCTCTAAATGCCGTGATTTTGGACACAGCATGCTCTAATTTTTTTCCACAAGTTGGCAACGGTCCCGCACGGGGAAGAACACAGTGATTGACAAGATTGTATTTCCTAACGCACTGCCAATCAAACTTCTCACCATCGAACCCTTCTGCCAGTGTAGTCAGGGCAGAAGCCACGGAAGGACCCAGATCCTTAGTCCATGCAGTGGTCAATAAATATTCACCACTATATATATCGTATGGGTTGGATGCACATGCATGCACATATTGATACAAACTGCATGCACGCAGGTATATATTATACAAATGATATTTCTAATACATGCATGCATGCAACTACCATACACACTTGTGAACGCTGATTCGCATCGATGATGCCATGGCGCTGCATGGCATTCACCATGGCTGGCTTGAAGATGATGGGAAGGTGTGGGCACTACAGAGGAACTGTCCCTGGTGAAGTAGTCCATGTCTGGGTCATGCCAATCATCAGCAACATTTTGTTCATCAGGTTCTGTCTTCCTAAGTCAAAATGATTTCTCATAACTCATCACCCATCCCGAAATGCATTTTTGCACTTGGCACTTTAGTTGCTGCCAAGTAGCTTTGAAAATTTGGAACATGGCACCGCAAAAACTACACCAGCTGCACGCTTGCCACTGAAATGAAGTAATTCATCCAGCCAGTCATCCATGGCAAAGACCAGCTACCGAGTAAATTGTAGAAATTTGAGGAGACATTTTGATTCTATTTCTTTCATGTTGCCCATGCCGGAATGGAACCCTTAACGGCGCCTCCATGCATGCACCTTTTTTTCCATTGAACATGGTGATGAATCTTGGGATTTGTTTCCCATTATAGTTGGTGGTTTTTTCCAATATTTTTTTGCATACACCCCATGTTGTTGAGTTACATG
The DNA here is from genome assembly GCA_947184155.2 of Cladocopium goreaui. NCBI lineage: Eukaryota > Dinophyceae > Suessiales > Symbiodiniaceae > Cladocopium > Cladocopium goreaui. The sequence continues at coordinate 13,611 of CAMXCT020000375.1, read as the reverse complement.
TTTTTTGAACCCACAGCTGTGGAACGGCCGCAACCCCTGTGATCATTCCACAGCACTTCACCCAAGCTGGACAGGAAGTTGGCTGGGAGCCGGACACCACGCGCTGCAAAGCCAGCCAGATGTTCAAGGAGACGCCCGGGCGGCGCATTTTGGCGAACACCTGGCATGTTGAGCAATTTGGGGTCCCACTTGGAACCTTCACCCCTGAGGTTTGGGTTAAGAAATCTAAGATGTATTTCTAAATTGTAAATGTTTCATGGTTTTAATGCAAGAACAATGAAAACACCTGGGAAACACATATACTTTTGGTGGTCCAAACAAATTCTGGTATACACACCAAAACAAGGCTGAATAGGCCTGCATTTTTCCGATTCTCGCTGCTTATTTGACATGTGCTGGTATCGATCCATGTTGGACCTACCAAAGGTAGCGGCACGTGCAAAGCACATGATTGCAAACTCCCCAAGCTCAGTCAAAGGGCATGGCCCGAAAAAAATCAAGCCACCAAAACTTCTAGATACACCTAAGATTTGGAGTCATGACTGACCCACCACATTGATTGGATTGCACACCAACGGTACCCCACGCTGAAAGGCAACCCATCTTGTTTCCAAGCCCTTTCAGGACCGGTCATTTGTTCACCATTTTCAGAAGGTTCCTCGGATGATGGAATTAGAAGGTCTTAGGGGCTGGGATCTGGTACTGGCTTGCAGGAGGGAAATAACAAGCATTGCTTGCAAATTCATGTTGTTTTTTTCATAAATAACATGTTGGGAATGCAAGAACCTTGAATTTGGTTTCATGAATTTAATGAGGAAATTGATGCAGAGGATCTTTGCATTGGTCTCAGTAGCGGTGACCTTTGCGCAAGCCTTCTGGGTGGACTTCAGCTGCGACTCCACTTTGGCAACCAACCTCAAATCAGACCAAACAATCTAATTATATACCAAAAGGATAATTTTCAAGGGTAACGATTTGAAGTTATACAACCACATCGTATTTATATGGGGGCATGTCACACGAACATTTCATATCCTGAGGGCCTCCCCAGTAGTAAATTGTAAGATTCATTGGTAAAGGTTTCTGACACATGGTAAAACAGGGGATGATCCCAACAGAAACATTGTAGACTGGCAACGGCTTGGCAGTAGATTCATCCAGCTTGCCATTCTTGAGACCTTCTACCTCCGCCAAGGTTTCTGTGACAAGCTCAAACTGGTCCTGCAGTATCTGGACAGCAGCATCGATGGTTCCCTGCAACCTAAGCAGCGGGTGGGAAGGCAAATTGGGATAACAACATATTTTTAATCCACAAGCTAGATATCATTTAAAACAATTTGCGAATCTTTGAGCTTGCCAAGGCTAAGTTAAAGACTTTGACACCCGATCGCGATGGGGGCTAGCTTCATCATTCTTCATGGCTTCATCCAACTGGCCCGAGATGTCATTCAACTTATTGGCCCGGGTCAGCAACGAATCCCCAAACTTCTTCAACATCTGGAACTCCTGGAGAGAAGGGCTGACATAAATTTAAGTTCCTTATAATCGAACCCATACAGTTGACGACTGACTAGAAGACATATTGGACCATTGTATGATTATGTTTTGGCATCCATATTTTTTTTATATTAGATATATTAAAGATGCATGCGTGCGCATGTTTTATATACTCTTGTTGAAACAATACTGGATTTTATGTGACTATATGTTTGAAAGCTCGCTCCTGAGCGCCCGTTGCTTTCTCTGCATTCCTCGGGGAATCTGAGTCAGACTCCGCTGCACCAGCCGCCGGAACCAAGGGCCCTCTCTTGGTGTCGAGCTTGCTGAACTTCACCTTTCCATTGGTAGCCTGCGCGAGGATCCCCAGAACCCAGGCAGCTGATGGGGTTGACGATTGTTTGGAGAAAAGTGCTGAGGATTTGAATGGTAGCAAACACTCATAGACATTCATAGAATTCATTCAGTTTGATTGCAAAAAGTGTGGCTGACAACCACATGCATGCACATGCATCCATGGCACATATGATCCATGTGCCATGTTTTATAGGAAGAGTTCAACAAAATAATTTGTATTTTTTCCTGCCTTAGAAGAAGTCTTGACTTCCCGCTCCAGGTCCTCATCCGCGTCGGAGTCGTCTGTGTCAACTTCAACGTGGTACTTCATGATGTTGCGGTTGTATTTGTCCTTCCTAAGTAAAAGAAGTTGGCATCGCAGTCAGATCAAAAAAAAATAAACCTAACCTACCACTAAATTTAGATGAAATAGACAATATTTTTTTTTTAAGATCCTAGTGGTTTATTTTTTTTTGATCTGGAAAAAAATGTTTCTAATCCTCCACTCCTTTCTTATGGTGGGTTTTCAGGAACACAGCATGCAACTTTTTTCAAGTTTCTTGATCAAGCTCTCGTTGCCCTTCTTCTCGCAGAATTTGACCACATCATTGATGTAAGACCTTGGTTGAAAGGCTTGGTACTTGGGACTTTTCAAACCGACACCGCGCCAGCACACACACACACACACACCTGTACCTGTATGAACCGTTTTTTGATAGAGACTTATATAGATCAATAAAAGTATAGGCGAAGAAAGACCAATGCACGCATGCATGAGTACATAACAGGCACTTGCATGATTGCAACAAAGGTTGATTGTGGAAAGCGCATGCGACTAGATTTCACACACAACATGCATGTTGAAGCCACAGGGCTTCGACCAACCCAGTTTGTTCTTCATCTTATCCTTGCTATACCATCCTCTCCTCTTGTGCTTGGTGGTCCTGGTGACCTTCTCCTTTTGCCGGATGACATGGCTCACAAAAGTCTCCTGGCCCAAAGGCAAAAGATAATACCGATAATACCACAACCAGGGTTTTTGTATGGACTATTCCGGCATGTGTGTATAAAAAAATGATATGTCTATGTTACTTTGTTTCTATTGTATCTAAATAGTTGCAGTACATGCACATGCAAACACAGATTGGCAGTTTCAACAGGAATTCATGGTGCAGCCCCATGTAATGTTGTTAATTCATCTCAACCCACTCCTTCTCCCAGTTGCACGCTTCCAACTGGTCACGAAGTCTTTGACGTTCCACACCCCCCTTCACCCACTGCTCATGAATGTCATCCGGCACATGGCAACGGCCACTAGGTTTCTTCTCACACAAACGTCTTAACCTATTGTTCTTTGCGGCTTCACTTGGTTCCCCATCCCCTTCCGAGACATCTTCAGAAGCCTCTGCTGCCTGAGGTTCCTCATCATCGTCCTCCTCATCGCTTTGGGCAACACCAGCTTGGCGAGGAGGCTGCTTGACAGTCGATGCCGGGGATGGAGCTGGGACCCTGCGGGTCGGCGGGGTGGCAAGAGAAGTGTTGTCCTTCTGCCCCTGGATCTCCTTCAACAGCGCTTCCAAGCGGACATTCTCCTGTGCAAATTAGGGATAGATTTGTTTGATCTATATTTCACTTGAGGGGTTGGTAAAAATATGGAAAAGCAGTGGGCTGATCAAATGGAAGCCCAGAACATCCACCCAAAATAATGTTGATCCATAGCGATACAACAGATAAAATATATAATTTGCAATGTAGGGGAATTGAAGAACAACCTTTTGTCAATGCCAAGGTTTCTTGAAGAATTCAATTCAAATATTTGTTGGGATTTGACCCATGTCATTTTGTGAAGAATTCCTTGACAGTGCTTTGGAAAACCTACAAAACATGAAGGGAAGCTTTCCCCACAATTGAAAACTTGGAAGATTGTGTTCAACAAAAACCGACATTCTTGGGGTACCCCTTGGAGTTATTGGTTCAATGGAACATGCTGACATGGAGATGCATTGACAAACATAAGATCTATAGTCTTGGGCTTTCGGCACACCTTGTGATCCATATCAAGCAACCAACATCCCAAATTTTATAGAGTTTACTGGCGACATGGACCATATATGAGCGAACTCATTTATAATAATGTCCAATCACACATCCAAAATGTGATTCAAGAGAAATATCAAATATTCAGATTAATTGGTTTTATATGCAGTACCCCAGCAACAACACCATCCAGCCTCCATCAACTTCTTAATACGTGCCACCTCTGAAGGTGACGTGGACGTTGACGGGGCATCCGCATTCTTGCCACGGAGGCGCTTCTGTGGCTGGGTAGGGGCAGGCGGCTCTGCTGGAGCACGAGGGGATCTCTTAGGCATATTCCCTGAAGACTGAGACTTTTCAGATGTTTTTTCACCACCAGAACCCCCAGAAGAAGACTTGGGGGCAGTTTTTGCCTTAGCCTTCGATTTGGCCGAGGGGCGAGGCACATTTGCCTTCGCAACTGCTAGCTCTTCTTCAGTTGCCTTACATGCTGCAAGCACCCAATGACATTCCATTTTACTTCACATTTTCAAACATGAACATTCATAGTATTCCGAACTTGATGACATTCCAGCGTTCACATATCGAAAAGTTTCAAAAGTTTCATAGAATTTCAGCTTGATTTTGATGGATGTAGTCTTGACATCACCATCCAAACTATTTCAAATCAAATGAATCTAAGGTGCTGGTAAGGTATCCTCAGTAGGAGCGGCCTGAACAGGAATAACAAGGGGTGCCAAAGCAATCATGTTGAGACATGGAGGCACTGCAATAAACCCTTTGTATTTAAGAGGCCGCCTGGGCATCCTTCTGTTTCTTCAGCTCTGCGATCTGTTCTTCATACTCCTAAAGGGGCTAATCAATGGACCCATGACCGCAACACAATCAACACATCACCTACACTACTAGAAATATATCTAAACCCCAATAATTCAAACATGAAGTAGAACCGTTAGTCCCACCAAGAAAAACCCTTGTCGATCCTTGATTTTGGCTGCAAACTCATCAGGATCCTGATGTTCAGCCTTGACCTTCAACAAAGTCTTGTTACCGTTCTGAAGCTCTGAGCAGCTATGCTTCCTAGATGGAAGACTACGCAAGCTATCCACCTTCGTCCTCGCCATTGCAGGCCAATGCCAAGTGACACACCTACTGCCAGCACCCTGATCTGAAAGGGCTGTGGTGGAAATCTAGGTTATTTCCCCCAAGAAGCATTTCAAGTTAGAAGCGACATCCCATCAGAACCCAACTTGAAACAAAGTTTGGATATGTTTGGATGAATTCATCTGTATTGGATATGAATGGTCATTTGGCTCAATGAAATGTTGATTTTTTGGAAATGTCAATGTACGGGAAAAGTACGTAAAAAAAGCGGGTTTTCATACGGAAAAATACGGCCTTTTACGCAAAAGTACGCCCCTTATACGGGTGTACGGTTTCATACGTACTAGATACGTACTCCATACGTACTTTCAAAATCATCATAAAAAATCATTATTGTTAACATATTTTCTTAAATTAGATAGTTCTAAAGTTTGGGAGTACAAATTTCCTTTTCACATCTCTTGGGGAAATGGTCTCACAACCTTATTACATGTGGGCCCCACACTCTCCAGGGAAAGGTTGCCATCAGATCCTTTTTTGGCCTGGAGTGGCTGTGAGAGGTTATCCCTATCCAGGATTTACATCTAGAGAAGTCCTTTGAATTTCGAATTAGGTTCTCTCATGTTATTAGGACAACATGGCTCACTTCGCGAGCATGATATAGATCACAAATGGTCAGGGAAAGATGAACGCCACTCCCCAAGCTCTAGGGCAGTGTTGCCACGGATGTAGGCCAGCACGTCAAACATCAGGGCGTCCTCCCACTTGTCGTCCCAGGTCAAATTGTCGAAGAACTCCTGGGCACTCAATGCAGCCATCTCCCCAGGGATTTGCGGTGGCATGGAACGGCTCCGCAAAAGGTGCGGGAACAATTTCACCATACGTAGGCCAAAGTGTGGAGGGTATGTCCTGGGCAGCAAACCCGGGTGATTGAACCAATTAGGATTTGGCCCATAAATTCCTGGTATCTGTAAAGATCGGCCTGATGCTTTATATAACAATTTCCTATATATTATATCTTTAGTAAAGGGGCAGCGATTTCTCAGGATTCCGGAAGAGAACTCATGTCAAATAAAAACGAACAGAAACATATGTGGGCATGTTTAAGTCCCTTTCTTGCAACTCCAAAATATTTCCCAACTGTGTTTGATCAACTTGGTCCCTCACCCTGTGCCACGAAGCTTGGAAGTCCCGGTGTAGGACTTTTTTCCAGACCTATTCACCTTGACCTTGGCACTCTTTACCCCGGTTTTGCGGATCTCCTTTCGTTGTTCAGCTGTCATGGGCCCCTTGTCCAGACCTCCAATTTTCCGGCAATTGGCCCAGCAAATGTGCCTCTTCGGGGTGCATGACATGTAGTGGCCCATCCACCACCGGCATACAAAGACCTGGCACAGCAGAAGGTTATATAAAATTGTTCTTGAAAGTTTGAACCCCCAACAGGAAACCAAGAGCGGTGAGTATTGCATACTCCATGGGGCTCCCTAGAGCTACTGCAGATTTTGATATAAATCGACCTATATAAGATATATAAGTTATATTTTTCAATTTGTATACATACCAAAAAAGCTCTGATGGGGGCTATATCTTTGACTTTCTATAACCCTTGAAAGCATCAAGAATGATTTGGGCTAGCCTCATGGAAATATGAAATCAACGAAGTGTTCAGCTCATGCCAGTTCCAACCCTACCCAACACACAGAAGGGAATGGCAATGACTTCTATATTCGTTGTTTCTTGTAAAACCAAATTTGAAATACATTACATTAAGCATTCGATTCATCTTGCCTGGGAAATGTCAACCTGGCCTTGGGGAAATTCCTCAAGATTTCTCGTAGCCTAGGATGATACCAAGCCAAGCTAGAGATTGGCTGTTCCACCATCCACGCCGCACCAATTGCTTCCAAGGCGACCAGCAGGAGCGTTACCCTGAGGAGCAGGACAGTGCTGGGGCAATGGTAGCTTGGAGAAGGGGATGAAAAGAACCTTTTAGCTTCAATATTCATTGAAGCATTTTTGGGAAACTACCCCATATATAATCCCAAACAATATTTGGAATATTTCGGATCATCCATGCAATCCTAATTTTCGATGTGCCTACCACTCACCACAAACAGGGCCACCTTCCTATTTTCGGATCTCTCTTCCATGTGGAATGTATAAGTTTGATTTGGTACTTGGGTTTATCCTCATCCCAAACACATCATAGTTCAGGGGTGGGTAGAACAATCCCGCTGTAATTTTAGATAAGGTTCCGAGCTGCAAGTAAATTTCCCAACTGAACATGGGGCATGTCTTCTCGTCCTAGAGGAGTGAGCAAGGTGCGACCATGGGTTGCGGCATTAATGGCCACAAAAGAAGAGCATAGCAGTCCGATAACGCATAGGCACTGGTCGAACTTCATGTTCAGAACTGCACATAGTGCAAGACTCAGTTTGCATGTAATCAACCAAACATGGAATGACTATTGCCAGCTCTGGTGTGGTATATATAGATAGACCCTATTGTATTGGAAAAATAAGGGATAGCATGGCATCCCCCAAAATACCAGCTACTTGATGCATATCCAGGTTGATCAACATTAATTCTTCAAAACTGCACACAACCACCATGGGGGGTAACCAGGGAACCAAGAGCGATAGGGTGAGAAGGTGCGAGCGAAAAAAAGTGGTCTCAACACCCCAAACCACGCCCAAAAACTAACATAAATTTAGGCACCACCCCATCTAGCTACTAAGTTTATAATGTTTTGATTTTGGCATTTGATCGAACAAAAGAACGATGATTATTTAAAGCCAGGCTACAGAAACCCACTGGAACTTGTCAGATCCATGTTGTTTTCCTTGTTGGGCTCTGGCTGGCCATACAGTATGTCCAGTTTAGCAACAGCACGACCTGATGCCGACATAGCATCTGCAACCCATCCTCGGCCTGCAAAAAGCTCCACATAGTCGAAGGACTGCGACGCAGCAGAGCATATTTCACACAGGTTGGTGACAGCTTTGCGCTATGCATTTTGAAGATCAGGGCACACCCCAAAGGTGTAAGAAGTGGCTTGTAAGCTTATAACAACAGGAATGAAGAATATACCAAAGGATTCCCAACTGTTTTTTGTTGTGGGATTGTAGCCAATCTCGTGGTGTCGCTTGGATCGTAGAAGCTTGGATAGGTAATTTTTTCACGCAACAGAAAGCTCATGAGCGTCATGGACTTGATTGAACACTTTTTCACAATAATGATATGTGGCATGACATGATATGTGACATGCAAAAATGAACTGTACCTGAATAACGGTGCGACTTGCTAAAAATCACTGAAGGGGTTTGACCAATTGTTGGGAACTATTTTGTTGCTCCAAAAGCTACCCATCCAACAGTGGACATTTGCTTGTTTTATAGCATTCCCCCAATATGCTCATACGATAAGACATTCCGACATGGATACTTCATGAAAGAACAATCAGAAAGGGATACTAACTGCCTACCCCAACCATTCAAAGTATATGTCAAATATTTACATGTATAATTATAATTACTATATTGTTTTTTCAAATCTCCCGCTACCCCAATCAAGCCTCAGTGAAAATCTCCACATTGCCGGAGAGGCTTAGCAAGACCACAGATGCGAGTAGCACCTGCAGGCTTTGATGGATTAGACCCGGTGGGAGCCAGTAGTTCACTTGGAATATTGAAAGGGTAGTTTTGACAAATCCAAGGTGGTTGCATATGCTCTATGATTACAAATATCACGAAATATAGTAATTAATCATTTCATAATTGTTGATATATAATGAAACCTAATTTGTTTTCCATGGGCCTCTCTCTCCTATTTTGTTGGTTCATCCATCAATACCCACAAGCCTACACAACTGGTATTGACCAATCCACCCCTTCAAGATCATATATAATCCTATAAAAACATAATGCCATGCACATACAATGAACCAAACCATGCAGCTAGCACTTTTTAAAGATCAACTCAGAGACAAGAACTGACCCTCATGCACCTTGGGTGCCCCAAGTAGATGCATCCTCTTTAGAACTGTTCCCAGTCTGCAGGACTTGTCGGCCATGGTTGGCAGGGGCGCACCACAAGGCTTTCCCAGGTTCGAAACTTAGCCACTTGATCCAAAGAGAGCCCAGGAGTAGGGTATTTAACCCACCAATGACCATGGACACCGAGACAAGAATTGAAATGGCAAAGCCAACACCAGTTTTTTCAGAATGAAAAAAACATATTTCTGCACTCAGTCTCCAACTGCCCTTGAAAAAATGAACCCGTCAAACATGGATGGGGTACGTTTTGAAGCTTGTTCTGCGTATTCATTGGGCAGCAGCCTCCGTTTCCAGCCCGATCCACGAACCATGCCTTTGATGCCACAAGGCGTGTGGCCTCAGCATTGCGTTGGTGGAAGGACTGTTTGGAGCCCCATGGAGTCCGAAGTTGTGATTGGGCCAGGGAGAAAGGTGGTCAGTCATTAAGGGTTCAAGAATTCAACTAGTTTGGGGGGTGTAAAAACCATCTCTGCCAGGTCTACCCCTGAAGATTTGTGATATGAGGTGACCAGAATCAACCATGTATTCCAATCCACACCACCAAGAAACCACTGGACATTTTTGAGGCAACCGTTTCACGCCGCTGCATGTGAGATGGCACTGTGACATCTAATGTTCTTAGTGTGCCAACATTGCATTGCATGCCCCACCATCCCAATGCCCAAACTTGTCAACAAGTTTACTCTGAAATAATTTAAAAATTGTTTTGGACTCTTCAGCCACTAAAGTTTGAATAGGGCATTGGCTGAGATGGCCCCCTTAAGCAACGCAGTTGCAGCACAAAACATTTCGAGTCAAACCTAAGCCGTTCCTTAATTTAAGAATTATGCTGGCCAACGGAAACCTTCACACACATCCAATCAAATCTTCTAAGAGGCAGTGGCCGGCCATCTTGTAAAGCCAGCCAAATTTCAAACAGTGAAGCAAACATGGTCTCGCTAAAAGGGTCAATCCTTCCACCCCATGCACACACTTTGAATGGAACTTTGTGCCCGCGATGCCACACTTTCAAAATTTAATGGGGATATACTGTAAACATAAACTTACATGCATGCGAGAAAAAGGAATGAAAACCACCATGATTGTTTTTTGATTTGGGTGTGTATCTGAACTTAGGAAATAGAATTTACATTTTCAAGACCAAACATTTTGGCATGTGTGGGCACATGCATCCATGGGTGAATGTATATACCCTTAGCTGACCCCGATCGAATCTTCAGCACTCACGAGCGCTCAGGCGTCACAACAAAGCTCTCCTGAATCGATTGGAGGTACTCTTTGGCGGCGAGGTGTGCCTCGGCTTCGAGATTGCTCTCATCGATGGTCTTTGTTTTCCACGATTTCATGCAGAAAGTCCAGAAGTAGTCCTGCAGGCATTGGATAAGTAATCCAAACAGGCTCATTTGATTAAGTAAGGCATGGGATAAATTGCAAGGATTCTAAATTCCGAATCGCAGGTTTCACCTTTCAAGTTTGCCCCACATTCCTCAATCAATAGGACCCCAACCACATTAAATACCCCAAATCCATTTTTTGGTCTTTGACCGATTGAACTATATTTGAAAGTTCTGGAGGCCTCAGGTTTTCAAAACTCATGCCAACAGCCGGTTGCTTAAGTCAAGGCCAAAACCAGAACTTGACGAAAATACACTATTTACGTTTCCTTTGTTTCAAAAATGTGCCAGATATTGGCAGATAACATTTGCTTTGGTACATGGGCGATGTATGGGCAGGGGCTTGTCCTAGCTTACTTACCCCTGTCAAAAATTTGAAGCACTGATAAATCTATCGTTCTTGAACTTGAGAACTCAAACTGCAATAGCAAGAGTTCAAGAACTCGAGAACTTGAGCTGCAACATGAATGTGGAACAGTCCTCGTGGGCACTGTAGATTTCAAGGAATGGCTTCACACCCTTCTCAAAAGCTTCGCGGAGGGCCTCCCACCTCAATTTGGAAAATCCTGCAGCAGGCCTGCGACGCTTTGCAAAGCACTTCACCTTGACAACCTCAGCCCCACCCGCTCCATCCTCCTTCTCGGCATTGCCCTCTGGTATCTTGTTCTCCTCCTTGCCCTTGCCACGTTTGCGCTTTGGAGCAGGCGCGGCTTGATGTGGTCCATCACCGGCTTCATCCAAGGCGGCTTTGGCCTTTTTGCCCCTACCCCTGGCTTCCTGCTTGGGCTCAGGCTTTTTTTTGGCTGCTGCCTTAGCCTTCCCTTTCGGCCGACCCTTGGCTTTTGCCTTCGCCTTGCCCCTGGCTACCCGAGCTGGCTTCTGCCCATCTTCGGTTTCTCCCCCATCAGCTGAAGCTTGCTTCAGCCCAAACTGCATTCGACGCAAAACCTCGGGAAAAAATCAAATGGTGCTTTTGGGGTGTATAGGCTATATAGTTGAGGATTGTAAAGAACCTTTACAGGATCTAAAAAAACGGCCAAAAATATCTCCAGGGTGATAGAACACTATAACACAAAAACAATAGACAAATAATTGAAACATCGGAGTTACATCCGTACTTCCACTTTCCATGTTGGGTTCTTCGTGGATCTCTGCATTGAATCGGTCAGCCATCGACTGAAGGTCAGCCTCAGGCATGTTCAAAGTATCCATGTTATCGGATCCAAATGGGAGACTGTCGTTGATCACAATGGGCTCTGTGATCTTCAGGGATTTGAGCGCAATCCTCAAGTTCATCAAATTCAATAGGACATAAAGGGAATTTATTTACATGTCTAATACCTATGGATGCATGATAAGGGATAAATTTGATGTTGGGACCCATTTTGTACGTGGGTGCGTGTTTGAAACATTGACATCTTGCATGGCTAGTAGGATAGTACATTTTGCTGCAAACTTTGAGCTCCAGTTAACAAACACATCTTATGCTCTTGAGATTCATTTCATTAAGATATGGATATCAAAGATAAGAAAATATATATATATCCAAGTTAAGTTTAACCCCAGTATCTTGGCTGTTTGGCGACGGCGCAATTCCTGCAATTCCGCTTCCAGCCGTGCGCATTTGGCTGCCGGGTCCTCATCTGATTCCTCCTTATCCATTGAGGCAAGCTCTGAAGATGCTTCCACACTGGCACTGGCGGAAGAGAGGCGCCCAGCATGCTTCCCACATTTCCCATCCACCCGAGGGTCAAGGGTCTGGTGAAGCGGCTGCTTCTTGAGTTCAGCAATTTCCAAGTTACTCAGATTTTCTAAGTCTTGGGAATCTGCAGTATCAGTAAGAGCTGGCAACGTGGCTTGCCTTGAAAGAATGGGTTTCTCCATTTGATCCCGGATTTGTTTGGCATTTTTTTTGGCATTCAAAGCATTGATGCTATTGTCAGTATCGTTCAAGTCTTGAGAAGCTTCTGAGCTACCCAAACTTGGTGGGGGGGATCCAGTAACAGCATCAGTAGAGCCGGGATGTGTGTCCTCATCCTCATCCTCATCGTCAGTGAATCGATCATCCTCACCATCCGAAATCATCATACAGGGAGTAGCATCACCATCGCCTTTATCGCCATCATCATCATCATCATCGCTTTCATCATCGGGATTCCCATTCTCCAGAGCAGCTGGCTCCTCGGGATTTGGATCAGCTGGCTCCCTTGGATCAGCTGGCTCTCCGGCAGGTGATGGCGACTCGTCTGAACCGGATGAGTCATCATCGTCGGGCTCCTGGCAAATGGGCTGGGCCCGGCGAGTGCAGGCTGCATGGGAAAGGAAATAAAGCTATAATTAGCTAACTATATAATTGGGTTTTAATTTCACCTTTTTTCCATGGTTATTCTTTTATAAGATATAATCCCTCAACAGTACAACCAATAAGTTTGATTTTCTTTTCGTTTGGCAACAGGACCCATCCTCACCAGTGAAAACCGCCATCAATCGGCGAAAGTTTCTTGACCTAGCCACTTGGCCACGAGAGCACTTTCGCTTCACCAGCACACAAAACTTCTTGCACCACCATGCATCAAGTTTGATCTGGTCCCGGGTGAAGCCAATGTTCAAGGTGTCGAACAGCTTTCCAATCCTGAAGCCAGAAGGGGAATCAAATTCAACTTTGGGAAGACTAGGTACCAGAATGCCAGCACCATACAGATTGATTTACATACATTTAAAATGGAATCTGTCCATTGTAATTTTTGAAACGGGGGTGATGAACTCTGTACCATAGAAGGTATGTAAGCCACATAAAGGAAAAATACCCCAATGGTCCCCAATGGTTTGTTTCCTTGGAAAAATGAAAAGTGAAACAGATAGAACAGAAATTGTTTGGAAACTTCCCCAAAGATTCCAGTACTGGGGAAATAAATTTCAAATAGACCCAGCTAACTAGCAAGCCACTCCTTTTCCAAGCATGGGATGGAACACATGCCGATTGCAAGGGTTTCAGGGTTCACCAGCTTCTTGAGCAAGGGGATGAGCACATCAACATGCTGTTCTGCACCACGGATGTTGGCTTCCAAAGCCTTCCCCCCATTTTGAGCTGGAAACAAAGAATTGGAAAACCTCAAGCGATCTCGGATTGCGAGGTCCCTTTCCCACTCCTCAGCTAACCCTTCAAGTACTGCACTGGTAGCCATGGC